>VRLP01005508.1:0-36237 GCA_009660295.1 Lophius piscatorius | reverse complement strand
AATCCTGGTGGAGATGGGAAGCCAATGAAGGGAATGAAGAACGGGGGTGATGTGTTCGTGTTTACGAACTCTCATCAGGATCCTTGCAGCACTGTTTTGAACATACTGTAGTCTTTGAAGACTTTTATCAGGGATCCCGATGAGAAGTGCGTTACAGTAATCTAGTCTGGAGGAGACAAACGTGTGAACCAGCTTGTCAGCATCACTCAAGGTGAGTGAAGAACAGAGTTTGGAAATATTTCTGAAATGATGAAAGGAGATCTTGCAGATGTGTTTGATGTGGGATTCAAAAGTGAGTTGTGGGTCGAATCTTACACCGAGGTTGTTGACTGATGAAGAGAGGGGAATTTCGGTTTTAGAGCTGTTCAACTGGAGGAAGTTATTTTTCATCCACACCTTTATCTCCTCCAGACAAGCGCGGAGAGTTGACAGGGGAGATGAGGATGAGGATGGGGAGGCTGAGGAGGAAAGTGTCAGTTTTTATGTAGTTTTGCGTGTCATCAGCGTAACAATGGAATGAGAGTCCATATTGCCTGCTGTCATGGTCAAGGGGGAGCATGTACAGTATGAAGAGAACGGGGCCAAGGACTGATCCCTTGGGGACCCCATAAGTGACGGTGTGTGTCCGGGACCTTTAACTTCCAAGGGAAATGTATTCTGTTCTGTCGGTGAAGTAGGATTGACCCCAGTTTAGGGCGGTGGCAGTGAGTCAAATGGTGTGACATAGGCGGTGTAGGAGTATTCCATGGTCAACTGTGTCGAAGACAGCAGACCAATCAAGGAGAATCTAGAGGGAAGGTGAACCAGCATCTGCTGCCATCCGAGGTCATTTGTGACTATAAATTTGTGACAGAGTTGTTTATGTGCTGTGGGCGGAGCGGAAACCATTCATTCATTATTCATATATATTCATTATTATTGATATTGATGGTTTTTAATTTATTTCAAATATTTGAATTTTATTAGTGTGTATATATGTTTGCACTTCTTTTTATGTGTGCTTCTGCTTGTTTTGGCTCAGATGCTCTTGTGAAAGAGACCTTTATTCTCAGTGAGACTTTCCTGGTTAAATGAAGATGAAACAAAACTAAATTTGTCAAAGGGTAATAACTGTTGCAGAAAAATAATTTTTTTCTGTTTTGCTGGAAGCATTCTTTCTTAAATCTTATCACATGTTCTCATCCTTCATATGTCTCTTTGACAAAAGTTCCATGCAAATCTGTCAACAATTAGTTAAATGGTCGCCTCCAGGTGCTTACAATGTTGAAGAAAGTGAAAACAGAATCATGGCTCCACCCCTTTTCTGTTTCTGCTCCAAAATAAGGTGTTTCCTGCCTAGGGACAACGTCTTTCGAGTACTTTAAGATGAACTGACAAAAACTTTTTAACCATCTTACAATGGTTAAAAAAGTAGATAAAAGATTTTACATTTTTATTGAGATCCAATCCAAAATGAATACTTACCTCTATTTGGTAGAGATAAAAACTCAATTTGGCACCAACCTGAATTTTTGTTATTCACTGTTTTTCAGTTCTGAGAGTATCAACCAACACAGGCCAATGGAAGGAAGCTGCCAGCAAAGTCACTCATTCCCTTGTTAATGTTCGGTTAGTATACACTTACGCATACACACACACTCTGATTCATAAGAAGGAGAAAGGAGTGACATTGGATTGAAATTGGATTTGCAAACAGGAATAGGGATCACAAAGGATAAAATAAAGTGAGTGGAGTTAAGTCCTTTGGAACTGTATTTCTGGTCTGCCCTTTCTAGTCTTTTCCACTCGCACCTCCAATAATCTTTAAGCCTTGTTCCCTTTCCCCTTAACCCCACTCCAGCTGTTTCCTTTACTATTTCCTCAATAATATCTTTCCTCCCTCTTTTCAAAATGATGATCCTGTGAGGTCACCTTCTCATGGAGGTCTCTGAAGGAGTCCTTATCAAATAAGATAGTCGCAAAGGATTCACCAAGTCAACTTGTCTTAAAGGGCCAATCACAGTGGTGAAAGGAGGGAGGGGAGAAGTGATATTGAAACAATATATATAACATTAAATGACAGATATAAAATGCCCTCTGAAACTGCAGTCTGTGATTCATACAATGGCATTAATTAAACTCTGATGAGTTCCTTCATCTGTGCATCTTCCCAAATGATGACAGGGAATTCTGTGCATCTTTGTCACCATCATTTATTTGATATATAATGCACAAACTAAGACATTTTATCTTAGCATTTGCTTATTGTATAACACCCTTATGTTTGAAAAAGAAATGCATTTCATCAAAGTATATTCTAATGCTAGAAAATATCTCCTTTGAATTTACATGTTAAATTCCTCCTGAGCCCACTAGATATGTAGGAGGCAACCTGTGCTCTCACACTTGTGTATTTGTTGATAATGTCTTGAATTTGTTTATTTCTAAATTTAAGCATAGTTGATGTTTGCTAGTTTGATCACTATTACTAATGATAAGGGTTTTTGTTTATCCATATCAGAACAATTGAAGTTTCTTCAGTGGCGGGGAATTACCTTGGAAGATTTAGTAATAAAGCACTCTGAACACAATTGAAGACACCAAACACTAATAGGGTTAAAAGAAAATATATTGTATTTACAATATAGGAGAAAGAGACAAACAAAAAAAGATTAATTGCGCTCTCAAAGAAATGAGTACAACAGGGGAGATATATATTAGTGTGCTGGTCGAGAAATGACTGCTTTGGTTGGCTGATCTTTTTTAGGCATACATCGGGTACCGTATTAGGGAATCGCGGAGTCTATCCATTGAACCCTAATCATCTTAGAGGATAGGAGTGTGAAGTCCATTTTTTGACCAGGAGTCACCTTCCATTGGGTCATCTATGCCTTTTAAAGATATGTCACGGTTTTCTTTTGAGTAAGAAGTAATGCATGAATGACTAATCACCTGTTATGTCAATAGCTCTGATTTATGGACAGACACCTGTTCAAAACCTGTAAGCAGAACATCTTAAATGTGATAAATGTTTAAGACATGTTTCTTTCACAGCGTCAGTTTCTGTATTGTCTAATTCCAGTTTGATGTGACTTGACCGGATAAACAGAGTCCGGACATCAACCCCATTCCACATTGTGTTGGCTCAATGACATTGAGCACAGTTTAGTCCTGATGCAACACCCAGTATGGCGGGTGCTTATGTTACTTAATGTGAGAAGATCCCTGCAGCCAGGTTCCAATGTGTTGTGGAGGATCTTTCCAAAAGAACACTATTGTTATAGCAGATTAATGTTCAGACTTTCCAGATGAAATGCTGGCAGTCATATGCTTCAATTTTGGGCTATGCACTCTACTCTGCTTAATTTTAAGTGTTTTTGTTTTCAAGGGCAATCGTCAACCATTTCAACCCCAAGATTGAGTCGTATGCTGCTGTGAACCACATCTCCCAGCTGTCAGAAGAACAGGTAAATGCAAAACAATTTTCCCCCTCCTTGGGGCAATTGATTCATAACTCCTCTTAAATATCACTGTCTTAAGTGAGTTGATGAATCTTTTAGTGCACAATGGAAAACACTCTTTGAGTGGTGGTTCGCGGTATTTATTGAGAGAATATCAATTAATCAATTTGTAGTTAGAGCTGTGTGGCAGAAATGCATTACGTAGACATTGCTTATCATTATTAGCCACCTTGAGGAACAATTTTTATCAACACATCGCTGATCTTGAAACTCATAATGGCTTGTTCATTGTGTGTAGGTCAGGCAGGTATAAGGACCCCGATCTCAGCAAGTATGAGTCATTTTACCCAATACAGTGCTGATGGTGGCACACCTTTTTGTCTTTGTCATTTCTGGACACAAAGAAAGGCCATAATGTTCACCTACATACACAATATACAGTTTTCACACCCCTTCATTATACTTTAAAATTAAACATCTCTCTATAAACACGAGTCTGGAAGGACGCCGACCTTTATCAATATTAGAGTTTTAACACCATTTAAAATGTTTATTCCTAATGCAGTCTGTGAGGATGGGGAAAATACCTGAAGAGTTTTGTTTTAATTACAAACTGATAGGTGAGTGATGGATTGGGTCATTAGACTTTATCACCCCTCTGCTTTAATGGACTAGATTTATTCAATACAAAGAGGGCCGGCAGGAAGAAGTCAACTGTAGTATTTATTAGCTGCCACTAAATTTATGCTATTTCACTTGTGACGTTAACACTCATTAATTACAAGTAACTTTGCAGGTGCCTGTCTACTGCCCAAACTGACAGCAATGGGCATCAATACCGGACGACAGAGTAATAGGAGAATGTGATTTGGTCTGATGAATCCCCTTTTCGTTTACATTATATGAATGTCAGATGCCCTTGTTTCACTTAACTTAGCAAGAGATGGCACCAGAATGCCCTGGGGTAAAATGGAAAGAGGGTAAGCAGAGGGAGGCAGTTTGATGCGTTGGGTAATGTTCTGCGGGGAGACCTTGGGTCCTGCCATTCATGTGGATGTTACTTTTACGCACCTGTCCTACCTTAACATTTGTACGGCGAAAGAATATCCCTTCATGACAGTGGTATTCCCTTATTGCAGTGTACTCTTTCAGAAAGATAATCTGCCCTGGCACACAGCAAAAATGGTTCAGGAATGGGTCGGTTACTCAAGAAGTTCTTAGTTTTGATTTGGCCTCCAAATTCTCAACATCTCTAGCAAACCGACCATCTGTGAGATGTGTTAGACAAATAATTCTGATTCATACAAAATGACTAAACAGATATAAAATGCCCTCAATAAACATGGCGAGGGTAGATAAGGATCTGATAATTATATCCCAGAAAAGTTGGAGACATTGAAACATCATCAGCCTTTCCAATGCCGCGATATTTTTTAATCTATCATTTTCAAATTTTCACCGACATAGAGCTTGGTGTCAGGAAGAACAAGAGAGATTTTGGTAAAGGTCAGTTGTATATTTCCATCACTAGGAGTATCTTTATTTGTTGGTGCCAGATATCACAACACACCTTCAGAAATACTGTGGAGTCCATGCCTCAACAGGTCAGACATTTTTGCGTGACCTCCACAATTTTTTGGCAGGTGTTTATGATGTTTTGGCGGATCTGTGTATTCAAAATGCACTATGAGCTCGATATAAGACATGGTTGACTATATAAATCAAACATGTTTCCTAACATTCTGCATTGTTAAAGGACCACTGAGACCACTGATGAAACAGGTTGGAATGAAGCTCCATCCACACTGAGGGGTCAGGCTGGCACTCTTCAAATTCTACTGTATAATTAGAGTACTTTTGTTATTATGGAGGAAAAATACATGTTTTACATCAAGACCTTTGCTCTAAAATCTTCACATTTACAAACAGAACTTCAACTTAATAATCTAATAATTTTTTTGCTTATAATACCGAAATAGCTTTTCTAATCATAAATGATAAAATAATGGTCCCCCTGTGTGGTTTCAGGTTTAAGGGGAACAGCTGGAGATCTCTTGTTTTTCGTCATTCCCTGTCTGTTCTTTCCATTAGATTTCCCTCATCTGTCTTAGATGCTCTGTCTTTAAGCCTTTTTCGTGCCAACGTTAATTTATTAGACAATGCATATGACTAGTCTTACAAACAGAGAATTTGGGTGGGTAATGAAATAACATAGGAGATATTTGAGTGAGCCAGAAAAATATTAATTGTGAACAATTCCATCTCACCCCAGACTGAGCAAAGTAATACTCTGACACAAAATACTGTGGAAAATTCCGTTCCATTCGACTTTCCTCCACTTATCGGGGTCGGCTCGCAGTGGCTGCATGCCAAGAAGGATATTCCGACATAACTCTCCCCAGCAACGCCCTCATGCTCATCCTGTTGGACCCCGATGCATTACCAGGCCAGAAGAGAGATATAGTCTCTCCAGCAAGTTCTGGGTCTACCTCTCGATCTCCTCCCAGTTGGACTAGCCTGGAAATCCTCCAAAGGGAGGCGCCCTGGAGGCTTCCTAATCAGATGCCTTAACCAACTGAACTGGCTCGAGTAGACGCAAAGGAGCAGTGGCTCCACACCAAGTTCCCTACGGATGTCTGAGCTCAACATCTCACCTCCGAGGCTGAACACAGCCCCTACGAAGGAAGCCCATCTCAGCTGCTTTTATCTTTGACTTCATACTCTCTTTCACGACCTCGAGTTTATGACAATGCGTACGTAGACTGCAAATCAAGAGGACTGATACCCAACACCGAAACTTCTGCTAATGCAGCAGCATAATCACTGTAAAGTCAACCAACAAAATAACCTGCAGCGTCTTTCTTCTTCCCCAACTCTTACTGATGAAGAATGTTAAGAATGTTAATCGGAGTGCCGTCAGATCAGTGACTTCTTCAGATGAAGCCCTTTGTTTTTCACCCCTCTGTCTGTTTTGTAATGATGGTTTCATCCTGGCCTTTGGTTTAGTCTGTATTTTGATTAACATACTCAACACTCATGCAGTTACCACCATCACCCATCCGCCTGAAGTTTCCTCATTCCCATAGTGACACCAGAAGATAGATGACCTCCAGAAAACACATCATTAAAACAAGCTACTCTGCCTTGACTTTCTCTAACACACCAAATCATGTCATTTGCAAAACATGATTCAGCAGCTTCTGAATTCACGCTTCAAGAAAGAAAAAACAATGACAACTGCATGCACGCAATCATGTCTGCTTACTGATGCAGAAAGATTTGTTTTTTTTCTCCTACCCTTTCCTTCGGTAAGGAAAAATCGAAACACACATTAGTTATGGTTAAAGTTCATACCGTCCTCCACGTTTCAAACATGAAAAGAGGGTTATCGAGGTATGAAGGAGGAGGAGGCACAGAGATGGGTATGAATTTTTCATCGATGTACCGTCAGAGGTTGAAAGAAATGCAGCAGCTTTTCCAGTGCAGAGCTGTGTATTTATTTAGAGGGAAGTGTTTTCTGAATGATGATTCAGCTGTACAACAGATGCACGGCCAGGTGTGTTGTACACAACCACAGCACAGATTATACTGTATCGGCTTGATCAAAGTAGTACCCTGACCTTTTAATTATAAAGTGAATTGTACCCAAAGTCTCCCCCTTTTTTTCAAAAATGCCCTTATTATGAAAGTCTACAAGTCAGAATAAATACCTCTGGTACATAAAGCATACTCACACAAGCTCAGTTTTGTACCAAAATATCAGCAACAGTTCAGCACTTTGAGATTTGATCCAAATGTAAAGTGCATTATAAGTTAAATGTATTATTATTATTATTATCATTATCTGAAAATACAAAGAGTCCTAAGACCTAGTCAGATGCTGCTCTTGTTGCACATTTTTGTGGAAAAAGGAACAGAATAATCTTTAGAACGCAAATCAAATGATAAAAAAAAAATCCTGTTACAGATGAACTGTACCATTTTCAAACACTGAATTAGTGAGAATAAGTAGCTTGTGGAAGATCGGATTCGATCCCTGAATATTGCAGCCTGTCACATGATCATGATTATTAGTATTGTATTAAATGATTCATTACTATTGTATTAAATGATTCATTTCTATTTCTAACCGTATATTCGTCGGCATGCCGTATTCCAGAACGTGATCTCTCGGTCTCTTTCGTCTCTTAGGTGCTGGAGGTGGTTCGGTCTAACTATGACACACTGACACTCAAACTGCAAGATGGTTTGGACCAGTTTGAGAGATACTCGGAGCAGCCTAAAGAGGCTGCCTTTTTCAAGGAGCTGGTGAGAGAGGGCAAAGCTCATACCCAAACTAAACCGACCCTTCACTGCATACGGCCACTCCACATCCAGTCACTCTCATGACAGTGACGAGAGTCTGTTTCTCATAATTTGGTAATCTGTTATCAGAAATGCCTCCTGTAGAAGAAGCCATTGGCTTTTGCATTGCATTAAGATAAAGCAGCAGAATACTTTTTATCCTTGTTTGGCATTTTCAACTATTAGACAGGTCGCCATTAAACCAAGCAGAAGGGTGGGGCCATGAGAAGAATATGTCAAGTTTTGGAGTAGATCCATAGGTTTTTGAATTTTCTTTATTTTCTTTTGATTTGTTTATTCAGTCATCATAGATACATACATAATACAATAACTATTAACAATATTTACAAAACAAAGAAAAACCAACAGTTTCCATATATATATATATATATATATATATATATATATATATATATATATATATATATATATATATATTTGTGTGACTGTAACGCTAAGGCAAGCAAAATGCTTATATCTAAGTGTTTATGTAAGCCATCCTACAAATAAATAGAAATAATGCAGACTTGAAACCTACAAAGATAGTTTTACAAATCATTCTCTTGACAATCAAAAATGAATCAAAAATTTTTAAGGTGGTATTAGAATGATTCCAAAGTCTCACACCAGTAACAGAAATACATCTCTTTATCCCCTTTTTGGCTTTTGTACAGAACATACGTTAGTAACTCAAATATCATATTTGTTGTCCTGTATTGAAAAAAACTGTTATAAGCAGGCTGGGAGGGACATTGATTTCAACAGCGGGTTGGAGTCTGTCATAATAACCAGCTTTGCTGATAAATCTTATGACTCATTTTTGCAATAGCACTACTGGATTTGTTGCTGTTTTATAGCTTGTTCCCCACAACTCCACGCAGTAATCCATGTGAGGTTGAATGAGTCATGAATCATAAATTATATACAATGCCTTATAATTTAAAACAACCATAGATTTATAAAGGATTGCTGTTAACTTAGAGATTTTGCCCCTAACATAGTCAACATGTTGTTTCCATAGTAATGTATGGGGGATCAGAACCCCAAAAAATGCTGCGTCATGAACACATTTTTAAGTTTTTTTTAAATTTTATTTCTGTCGCTTCATTTAACATTTTTAGGGTGAATGGCTTTTTTCGGCATTTTATCAATTAGTTGAAGAATTTCTATTAAAATCTTGTGGAGCAGAGGGGCACGTGTCAAAATTTGACACATTCATTTTAGGCTGGTAGCCGAACAAAGAGTTGGATTCATGCTTTACCTTTTCCACTTACTTTAGCAGAACCCTGAGTTCATCCATCATGATGGTGCATATGTCTTGCTGGAATTTGCATTAGGGTTTAATTGGATTGAAATAAGCTGTTGGGTCTTTGTGGAGGTAAGAGCTCTATTGTCTGCTCTTTCATTGTTTTCACTGGGGCTTTTGTATTATTGATAGTTGTTTTAACATTTAATATTAATGAAACTCCTTTAAACTCAGTATTTTACATAACATAAATCAATATTATGTGCTGTTTCAGTGTAGATAGACCATTCCCCTAACCGACTCATGCAATAAATGGCTCATTATTTTTGCTAAAGTGGTGTCCCATCAATGTATCGTTGCATAAGAGTGGGTAGTCCAGCAGTCTAGGCTTTTGGACATCCCAATCTCTACTCCCTGTAGTTTGTTACATCCTAGCTTTCAGCACTAGCTTTCAAATATCAAACTGTTAATATACTTTATTCACTAACATAACTGGTAATAAATATTCTTGTCTGTCTGTCTGCAGGTCCGCTCCATCAGTCTGAATGTGAGAAAGAATGTGTCTCTGAACACACTGAGTCAGGACATCTTGCTCAAAGAGTTTTCCACCATCTCCTGAGATCCACACATACACCTCCTCATCCCTTCAAGCAGCTATATACTACGCATTTTAGTGTGTGTGGATATGGACACATACTTTCTCAAAAACCTGTGAAATACACACATCAAAACAGTGCAGTCCACCAAAGGTGTTCTCATGGGTCTTCATTTGCTGCCGCCCCCCCAGTGAAATGAACAATGAAAAGTTCTCCCACAGACGCTCTAACTCTCTGGATGCACCTTAAGGAAGAACTAGTCCCCCTTGTGGCTGTTACAGTGTGTGTGTGTGTTTGTGGTTGTGTGCTAACTTTAATGAATTGCACCGGTTTCTTGTGTGCAAACACCTGTATTGTGCGGACTGTTAACAGACTCATGGAAGTTTGGATTTAAGGTGGTGTATGCAACTGTTTTTAATTCAAATCTTCATCTCGGCTTTCCTTCAGCTAATCGTGTTGTAACTAACCCCTGCTGTCAAACTGATCACTGATCTTGCGTTATGATTTATCTATTCGGTAATTATATTTGATAATGCTTTGACTGAAGTAGTATCTCCAAATGAAATCATTAATGGTGAGCCTTGAAAATCTTTAAGTCTTATATTAAATTGTCTTTGGTTGGAGCATTAACTTTTATTTTGTAGTTTCTTTTTTATGTGGATAATAACTTTCATTCTCTGCGTTCATTCTCTGTACAAATATTTTGTGTGTCCATGTTTGTTTATGGATGGAACATTTTTAGCCATAGTTAAGGTGTGAATGATTAAAGCCTTTTTGCAAACCTTTGCATTTAGACAGCTGTCGCTTCTCTATCAGAGTTACAGATCAGTATAAAGGTGAGAGCTTTCGCTTAGAAATGGTCATTTTTAAACATGTTAAACCTCTGTAACCTTTCCTGGCTCATTTTTGTTACAGGAAGCAGGTCTGAATTATGCAATTAACTCAAGTGTAGGCTCTTGTTTCTTCACTCTTTATTAATTCCTGAATGATAGTTTTGTTAATATTTTAAATAAAGGTTAATTTCCTTTCTACTACTGTATTTGTATCTTATTTATATGTTTTAGTCTTCTTCTCATGTGTTTCCAGCTTCCCCAGTCCTATGCATTCTCCTTTGTCACACCAACCAAATGTATGTCCTCTTTAATCACAACCAAAGACCTGGTCTCTCCCTTTTTCTCCTGCCAGGCAGCTCCATCGCCAGCATCCTTCTACCAATAGATCCACTATCCTTTTCGCGTTTCCCAAACCATCCCCATCTGGCCACTCTTACTTTGTCTCCACAAAAGTTGTGTCTCTAATGTGCGTGCTTTTGATCCTGTCCATCCTCATCACTCCCAAAGAAAATCTGAACATCTTAAACTCAGCCGCCCTCCAGCTCTGTCTCCTACAGAGCTTGTCTCGCTACCATCTTGTAGACCTTTCCTTTGATATAGTTAAGGCTATAAGCAGTCATAAAATCCCTTCATTATACGTAAGCTTTCCAACAACCATCTACTTCAGATGAATCTGCGCACACCCTTTGTCCTCTTCTGACACTGATAACTTATTCTAATAGATCAGATATCAAATGGGAGAAATGTAAGATGGCTTTTTATTTGATAACTATCGTCTTTGATAAATACTTATGTCTCTCAAAATAATTCCTTGTCCGCTGGGGAGACTGCGTTAACGATAGAGGGAATGCTAGGCCACTGACTTGTTACAGAGTGTGTCGGGGGTTGTTTGTGAACGGTGACAGTGTTTGAGCTCCAGACCGCAGTGATCTTTTTGTATCACCATTGTTTTGACCGCACTGTTTGTCGCACTTTAACCCAAGTGTCTTAACATCTGATTTTAAATGTGCCGTATAAATACTGTTGCTCTGCAAGTACAGTTGTGATCCATGCACCACTACTTGATGTCAAGTACAAAATAACTTCAGAAGAATGGGGTCAACACCATCCGAAAAGTTTACAGCAATGTACAATCCCAGATGAATAGAGAATTCTATTCCAGATGATACTTTCTAAAAAGGAATCGAAGAGTGAGGAAGGAGATGTCAGAAAATCTGATCAGTAGTAACTTAGCAAACTAAGCACATGGTTTACTAGAATTATATTGACTGAGAGCACCGGAAGAGGATAACAAACACTTACATTTTAAATTAAATGATCACTTAAAGGACAATTTAAAGTTCAATTTTGTCATTAGGGAGGTTAAAAAAGACATGAAAAAGACCAAAACCCTAATGTTACATAATTGACATATTTATCACACTGCTCAGTGTTGGGTAGGACCAAAATACAGTACAATACATCTATATTTACTGCTGAAATCAGGCATATTATAACAATATGACGTCCCAAAGCTTCTTCCTTATCATGTCTATGCCCTCAGACCTGCAGAACTGGAGATGATCAGAGCCAGTCATCGTAATTTGGTCCTCTCTCGGATCCTTACACTTGCCCATTATCCCTCTAACACATCAACTTTACCGACAAAATGTTAATTTGCTCATCGACTTTTCCTCAAATAATATGATATCAACCACCCCTCTTATCTTGAAATCATGGAAAGTATGTCGACATGATTAAATGGCTTTATTTCAGCATTAAGCAATTCCATTGGGTCAACATGATTTATTTGGGTTTGATGACCTCCATTAAGTATTAAAATTTGTTGGAACCAGCCCTTTTAACTATAGTAGGAGCCACTCAAAGTAATGCAGTTAAATCAACACCACTAATAAATTATATACCAAGTAGATTAATTTAGACCAACATAATTGCTGGAACTGGAAGAAACCCATTTAATCATAATGTACTCGACAGGATTTTTTTAAGCCAATACCTTGGCCATCAATAAACATGGCGAGGGTAGATAAGGATCTGATAATTATATCCCAGAAAAGTTGGAGACATTGAAACATCATCAGCCTTTCCAATGCCGCGGTAATTAAAAAATGATTTAATCTATCATTGTCAAATTTTCACCGACATAGAGCTTGGTGTCAGGAAGAACAAGAGAGATTTTGGTAAAGGTCAGTTGTATATTTCCATCACTAGGAGTATCTTTATTTCCAAAACTGTCAGGCCATAATTTCTCAACCGTTGGTGCGATTTAGTCCAAATTTGGTGCATATGAAAATATTTGAGGAGATCTATCTTGTAAACATTTTGATTGGCTCTAATAGTTCGTATTTTACTCACTAGGTCTCCACCTACATTTTATGAAGAAAACACTTCTCTGGACATTACTTCCTTACCCATTGGTTGTATTTAGTCCAAATTTGAGCCATACGACTCAAATAAAAAGAATCTATGATAATGTACACATCCAATTTTACTCTAATTGTTCATATTTTACTCACTAGTGGGAGATTAAAAAAAAAAGAGAAACACTGTTTTTCACACATAACTCAGAAAACATTTCATGGGTCATTTATAAATTTCATACTAATATAACCTTAGTGCGAGGAGTAACTGAAATGATTTTGGGAAAGGTTGGTTGGGTATATTTCTGACACTAGGAGGAGCTTTACCTCCAAAAGTTTTCGGGCCAGAAATTGTCAATCAATGGTCCGATTTAATCCGGATATGGTGCATATGAATCCACTCAATCTATCTTGTGTTTATCATGTCATACTTAAATCGTTCTTATATTTTACCCACTAGGGTGTTCTTTTTACGAAAGACATCGTTTTTCGAACATAATTTCCAACGTATTTCATTTCTTTTCATATTTTACATACTAGGCGGGGGGCTGCTTAGAAAAAAAAAAAACGCAAAATCAAATGATTTTGCAAAATCCTATGCTAAATGGAATATCAATATATGTCACTGCCTTTGGAACAAAAGGTCATCGGTACGAGTCCTGGTTGGAATTAGAGTTTGCCCCCATGTGGAATATATAGTACTTTATTGAATCTACTGTGTTATGCATACAAACTGTATTATATATACTTTACGATTTATTTAACTCTGTAGCTGGATGTCTAAGCGGTATACGTCACTGTCTTTTTAACCAAAGGTAATTGGCTGGAGTCTCGTTTATTGAACGGTTCAACAACAAACCAAGGATGGTGAAAATGACTTGGTTAAGTTACATGCTTTTAGGTTCTTCGGGTAGACACGACGTATGCTCACTTAGGGTTCTTTACGGAGCCCCTCTGGTGACATTGAAGAACAAAAAAAAATCAAGTAGCCATAACTTAATAAGTCGTGGGACCGACTTAAATTTCACCAGAGCGGCTCCGTACTTCTCAAACATGACAGACAAAAGCTTCTGGATTGCTACGAAATCCCCATCCTCCCTTTTTGGTTGCTCTTCAGAAAACGCCCAGGTGCAAAAGGAGCTGCATTGACTGTATATAGAAGCCCAGGAGAAGTATATCATGAGAGACAGAGTTCCTCCATGGAGAAGAAAGCTAAGATCAAGATATCCCTGTCGTAAGTCAGTCTCATAACAGGAGTGCAGTGGATAATGGGTGGAGATGTCACGCCAGTCGTGACTACAGCATCCACTCAGGTACGTGGTGGAAGAGTTACACATGCAGACAGGGCCCCCATAGAAAGGAAGGTTGGAAGCTTAGATCAAGTCGTGCGAGAGGCAGAGTGTCACCATGGATAAGAAAATTGGAAACCAAAACAGAACAGTATAATGGAGGAAGAGAGCTATTCCAACCTGAATATCCCAAAACTCGTCTGAGATGTATTCCAAACAGTCAGTACTTGAGCAGGTAAGAGGTTTTAAGCAGGGTTGGTCTGTTAGACACATATATAGGAACTGTCAGGACCAAGCTTTGAATAGTTTGGGTGTGGTCCTTATATTTCCCTCCCTTTTGCCTCCCAGCCCACTGTCAAAGCCATACCAGTTCTCATCTGACTCCCTAGTCTACATCAGCACGAATCACATATGTATCTGAATTAAGACTTCATATGAAATCAGATTTGTAAATACCAGATTCTGTGAGGTTGGTTCTGTTCACTCTTTCATGACCAAAACGAAAATTAAAAAGTAATAAATAATCAAATATATCTGTTCAGCAGTTGGCTCCCAAGCTATTCAAAGCACCATTATGTTTCTCATATTATAATTAACATATGTAAAAAAAGGTTCCTCTCAACTTGATGGGTGACCAGCAGAGCCACAGAAACATTGATCATTTTTCTATGTCTATGATTTTGCGTCTCTCTGCCAGACGTAATTAGGACTGTGGCACAGATAATAAGCCTCTAATGGACGAGCAAGCTTCAAGTTGGTCTTAACCCATTTCGAGGGAAGATAATACTGTCTCAGATATTCTGAAAATTAGACTGTGGAGTGGAAAGAAGACTCCTCTTCTGCTTTCATGGCTGTGAAAGTGAAGGAAAGAGCCTATTTACTGATTGGAGATCACTCTCTGTAGTTCAGGTCCCTGATTTAATCTGTGGAGTTTGTGTGTGCGCGTGTTTGTGTCAGCTGAGACGCACATGTTACTGTGACAACCCATTAACACTGTTGTGCATTTATGACATGTCATTTAAGCATATCAACTCTCTCATCAAATATTCATTGGGAGGGGAGATGACTTACTTGGTCTTCCCTGAAGCTCACCCAGTTTGCCATCCCATCACTCCAGCCTTTCTCTGTTTCAGTGTCCCCTCCTGTGTCTGCTTTTGTAGAAAGTACAAGAAAATACTAATAATAATAATAATACATTCAATTTATAACGCACTTTTCATTTGGATCATATCTCAAAGTGCTAATATATCTATCTATATAGATATAGATATATATCTCTACATCTATATCTATATCTATATATCTATATCTATATCTATATATATATATATATATATATATATATATATATACAGATATATAGATATATAGATATAGATATGTCATTTTTCCAATGACATTTAATTTATGGCAGTTTGAAAAGATGCAGCGCAGACGAACTGTATGGAGGGCAGACTGAAACATCTTAACATCTATCAGGTTGGATTTCAGTGAGACACTCCTGTTCCCCAGAACTCATCACTGCTTATGGCGACACAGTATTTAAATGATAAAATACTGTATATGATTGAATGGTACCGATTGTGAAGTAGCTCATACTGATTTTAACAGCTATGCTCTGCCATATTTAGCTCCAAATAATGTTGAAAAAATGGTAATAAATTATTGAACACTTTATTTAATCATATTAAATACACCTGACAAGGGGTGTGTTATATTAGACAGTAACTTAACGTTGTATCCAAGCTAATGTCTTGGAACTAGAAAGGAATGTGCCAGCTTAAGGATCTGAGTGACTTTGACAAGGGCCTGTCTGTGATGGCTGCATGACTCAATAATTCTCGCAGATCATTTTGCGTGTTTCTGGTCTGCAGTGGTTTGTACCTATCAAGTTGTCTTTGGAAGGTCAACAGGTGAACCAGCAGCTCATGGGTGCTCAAGCGTCATGGGGAATGAAAGGAAAAAGGTTGTCAGAGTACATCTTCACCTCAAACGGCAGAATGTCCCAGAAAAAGTCATGGTTTCAACGAGACATGTTGAAATAAAAGTTTCTGATGGGAAACGCAGCTTTGGACGTCTTTACGTTTATCCTATAAGCCAGCCTGGGGGGTCCGCTGTCTCCATCCAGCTTACAGCGTGTATGTGGGTTTAATATTCAAATGATTTTTCATAATCTCAACCTTGGTGCTGGCATTTCCTGAGAAAATGAAAGGGTTGTCCGTGGTTCATGGACGAGACGCTGGCAGGATATTGATCCACAGGTATTACTCAGGCAAAGCTGCCCAAGTCCTGAACCAAGGGATACTGATGGTCTACATCATCTACATACACATTAATACAGTCTGTCTGTCTGTCTTTGTGTGTGAGTGTTTCTGTCTGTCTCTCTGTCTGCCTCTGTTTGTGTGTCTGTTTGTCTGTCTTTGTGTGTCTGTGTTTCTTTCTGTGTGTGTCTGTGTTTCTTTCTGTGTGTGTCTGTGTTTCTTTGTGTGTGTGTCTGTCTGTCTATTTGTGTGTCTCCGTTTGTCTTTGTGTCTATTTGTCTGCTTTAATCTGTGTATGTATCTGTCTATCTACTGTCTTTGTGTCTGTCTCTGTGTGTATGTGTGTGTGTGTGTGTTTGTGTGTTTCTGTGTGTGTGTGTGTGTCTCTCTCACTGTCTGTGCGTGTGTCTTCACTCTTCAGCTGTTCTGTCAATAAAGGTATCTATTCCCTAAAAAAAAGATGGTAGAAAACAGATTAAGGTTAAAAAAAACAAAACGCAGGCAAGCCAGTGTAAACACTACTCAAAAAAATAAAGGGAACACATAATCATCACAGTGTAACTCCAAGTCACTCACCCCTCTGGGATATCAACCTGTTCAGTCAGGAAGCAATAATGATTGTGGAGCAATTTCACCTGCTGTTGTGCAAATGGGACAGACATGGTGGAAAGGAGAGTCAATTAGCCAGACAACCCCTATTAATGAAGGGTTTTGCAGGTGGTTTCCCTCTCCTCATCCTTTCTATCTGATTCTTGGTTACTTTTGCATTTTCCAAGTACCCTTACCACTAGTGGTAGCATGAGGCGGTATCTGCAGCCCACAGAAGTTGCTCATGTAGTGCAGCTCCTCCAGGATGGCACATCCATACATGCCATGGCCAGAAGGTTAGCTGATTTTGCTAAAAAATTGTCCAGAGCATGGAGTAGATACCAGGAGACAGGCCAGTATTTCAGGAAAGGTTGAGGGGGCCGTAGGAGTGCAACAACCCAGCAACAGGACTGTTATCTGCTCCTTTGTGCAAGGAGAAATAGGTAGAGTACTGCCAGAGCCCTACAAAATGACCTTCAGCAGGCCTCTCGTGTGCATGTTCTGCCCAAACTGTCAGAAACAGACTCAGTGACTGTGGCATGAAGGCCCAACGTCCATAAGTGGGGCCTGTGCTGACAGCCAGGCGCCGTGCCACTCGATTGGCATTCGCCAGAAAACATCCGAATCTGCTGATTTGTCATTGGTGCCTTGTTTTCTTCACAGATGAGGGCAGGTTCACACTGAGCACATGTGTTCCTTCTGGTGCATGAAAATGCCGGCCTCATGTGACTGGAGTGTGTCAGCGGTTCCTGGATGACGAAGGCATTGATGATATTGACATACACACTACTGAGGCACACAATATGAGTTGTCTTGAGAAAATTCACAAAAGTTGGATCAGCCTGGGATCAAATTTTTTCACTTTGATTTTGAGAATGATTCTGAATCTGGTTCTGAGGGAGTTAATGGTTTTTGTTTCCATCTATTGTTCTCATTTTATCATGTTCCCAACAAATTACACCATGTAATCAATAAAGATTTTCAATTACAATATTTCAATCATCCAGACCTGGGATGTGTGATTTAAGTGTTCCCTTTATTTTTTTGGAGTAATGTATAAGTGATTATCATAACAACTGTAAACTAATATTAAAATTACTTCTAGCCTGGAAAAGCGAGTGCGTAAAGATACATTTTAATATAGACTTGAACACAGGTAGTGATGATGATGACCTGATCTGGAAGGTGAGGTATTTCAAAAGTGTTATTACTAACACTGGGAAGACCTGGTTAGCCCCAAGGGTCTGGATCTGACAAAGACGCTGCTGGTCTATTGACCTCAGCAGGAAACACATATGAAGCGCGCCTCACAGGTAAGTTAGCTCTTGTTTATATGAGCATTTAAAAATAATCAACAAAACTTTGTAATTAATCCTGCATGAACTGGTAGCCAGTGTGAGTACGCCAGTATGGGTGTGATATGCTCACGCGTACCAGTGCCTCTAAGCAGGGTGATTCTTTTTGCTCCTGATGAGGTGACATCAGGAGCAAAGTGACGGTCTCTGCCACCACTGTATGTAAGAATGTGTGTGTGAATGTTGAATTTTGTAGTAAAGCGGTTTAAGAGATAATTCAGACAAGATAAGCGCTATATGTTTTCACTCACAATTTTTGGGACCCATTAAAAAATGATAAAATAAGGGGCAACAATGTCTTTATTGTCTAAACCCATGATCTTTAATTCAAACTATTCAAAAAAAGTCTAATATTTAGCTCTAGTAACATAATTAAAAAAAACAATTCTTTCTTAACATAAAAAAACATTTTTTCTAAAAACGTGTGCCTCAATTATCGGAGCCCCTTTGAAATCCTGTGATTAAAGATAACTGAGGCATATTTATAGTTCCAATTTTTGGGTTAAGCTTTTTGAGCCGGAACTCTTCAAGTGGTGAAGAGTTGCTTCCTG
Source organism: Lophius piscatorius (assembly GCA_009660295.1). Taxonomy (NCBI): domain Eukaryota; kingdom Metazoa; phylum Chordata; class Actinopteri; order Lophiiformes; family Lophiidae; genus Lophius; species Lophius piscatorius. The sequence continues at coordinate 17,374 of VRLP01005508.1, read as the reverse complement.
CTTTACTGGGGTAAAAATGTAAGGTGGCACAGGCCTAATTCTCTTTGACTTTCTTCACAATGGGAAAGACCAGAGAACACAGCAAATCATGTGCCAAAAAAGTTATAGAGCTGTACAAACCTGGTTATTGACACAGGGAAATCTCTCAACAGTTGAAGATACCCAGATCCACAGTTAGATCAATAATCAAGAAGTTTAAAGAGACCGGAGATGTTAGAAATCAACCTGGAAGCAGACATATCTGCACGCACTGTGAGGAGGATGGTTGGACTGTCAAAGACTCTCCAGAGATTACAGATGGAGGATTACGAAGGTCAGTTGAATTTTGGAGTCAGAAATTCTCCCAAACAGATGGCACCGATACAAACACAAGCCGTTTGGGAGCGTGGGAAGAAAAAGTCTCTGCTGTCATCCACACACAAGCTAAAGTACAGGGTTTTATTTTAATCGACATTAAAAATATTGTTTCGTTTTTTTTTTAATTATGTTACTTCTGTTAAAGATTAACATTTTGTGAATTATTTGAATTTAAAGATCCAGCTCCATCTCCAGCATCTTTCTACCAATAGATCCACTATCCAGGATGTCTAACCTGGGCTCTTCCTCTGATGTGCTCGTTTCCAATCATTGTTCATCCTCGTCGCTCCCAAAGAACATCTGAACATCTTCAACACTGCCTGCTGTCTTTTGGTCAGTGCCACTGACCTTAAACCATACAGCAGAGCAGCTCTCACTACCATCTTGGAAAACTTTCCTTTCACTCTTGTCAATACTCTGTCCTGTCAAAATCCTGACACTCTTCTCCGCCCACTCCACCTACTCCACCCTGCCTTCACTTGCTTCTTTACCTCTTTTCCACATTCCTCGTTGCTCTGAACAGTTGACCCCTGTCCTTAAACTCCTGCACCTTCTTCAGCTCTACTCCTTACAACCTCACCGTTGCACCTGCCTCCCTTTCATTCAAACACCTGTATTCTGTCTTGCTGCAACTGATCATCATTCCTCTTCTCTCCAGCACATACCTCCACCTCTCCAGGTTTTCTTTCACCTGCTCCCTGCCCTCACTACAGATCACAATGTCCTCCGCGAACATCAACGTCCATGAAGTCTCCTGTCTGACCTCATCTGTCAGCCTGTCCATCACCGTAGCAAACAAGGGGCAAACTCAGAGTCCATCCTTGATGCAGCCCCACCTCCACTTTAAACCTCCGTGACTCCTACCGCAGACCTAATCACCGTCATGCTGCTGTCTTTCATATCCTGCACAACTCTGCAGGATAACATACATACTTCTCTGTCACTCCAGACTTCTTCATGCAATCCTACAATTCCTCCATCGGCACTCTGTCGTACACTTTCTCTAAATCCACAAAGACACAATGCAACTCCTTCTGATCTTCTCTGTACTTCTCCATCAGCACTCTCAAAGCAAACATCACACCTGCAGTGTTCTTTCTTGGCATGAAACCATAATGCTGCTCACAAATTTCTACCACTTGTCTTAACTTAGCTTCCATAACTCTTTCCCAGATCTTCATCGTGTGGCTCATCAGCTTTATACCGTTGTAGTTGCTACAGCTCTGAATATCACTCTGGATGTTATTAATTGGCACAACAGTTTTCATTCCTCAAGCTTCAACCTTTAAAGTTCCTACTCTCACCCCTTTACTGCTGCCTTTCCTCATCTCTCGCTGTCTCCTGGCATGTTTCCCCCCTCTCAATCTTCTTTTTCGACCAACAGTAGAATAGTTTCCTCTGGCACCCTGCTGGTTAACAATGCTAGTGGCAATCGTTGTTAATAACCGATCCAGTTTGGAATCAGTTTAGTGTTCTGCATATATTGATTTGGCATGGGTTTTAAGTCGGATGCCCTTCCAGACACAATCCTCCCTTGTGACTTCATTGTGGCTGGGTTAGATTCAAATACAGTTTACATACTGTAAATATTCACTTATTTACTAACTTAAGTCTGACCAGAATTGTCTTGTAAAATTTACGAGAATATACTACATTTATTTCAAGTAATAATAAATCGGAGCATGAATGGTTACTTGCCAGGGTGCACCCTGCTTCTCCCCAAATGTCAGCTGGGATACACTCCAGCCCTGAGCCTGGACAGGATGAGCAGTTTTAGAAAGTTGGTGGATTAAACAGTAACAATTTGGCTTATGAACACAGAAAATACATTAATAGATGGAATAAGGTTTGGTTATAAATTACAGTTTGCAGAGAATCAGAAGTTTAACTTGAGAAAGGTTGATAATATCCATCACTTGTAACGAAATTTCAACATGTTTGTTAGTTTATTCAAAAGTAAAAACTGTACTTGGATTGAATAATACATATTATTTAGTGTATATTTTTACAGTCAGTAAAGTCATCAGGCTGATCTCAGTTGATGCATATAAGATTAAACCCACAGCTGCCTTTCCCCACTGGCGCACCCTGACTGTGGGTGTGCGCTCGCGCTCAGCGGCAGAATGCGCGGTGCTTGGACAGAAACCGGCAGGTACTGAAGGAGGAGAGATCCTTCACGGACTTCTTTCGGTCTTTCCTTCATTGGGGAATTATTGTGAAGCCCGCCCAGCCTGATGTTTGCGGTAAATAGATATATGTAGTGGAATAAAGCGTCTTCGTGAAGAAGTCAAACAGATGAGCTGCGGTTCGGGCGCACAAACGGATCCAGCAGATTGAGGACGGTGGTCTGGTAAAAAGTGAGAGATGAAATCCAGCAGCCAGGACCAGAGTTTGTCTGACTCCAGGGAGCTGGACAGATCCTACGACCCGCTCACAGGTATCCACCTCTCACACTTGCTGCACCCTTTCTCTGACTGTGCTCCAGTAGAAGTTGGATGGTTTAACTCTGTCAGGAAACCTTTAACTCAGCTTTGTCTGATCATCTCGTCACCAGCTGTAAACCAGCCACACTATAGATACATCATCTACCCACTGAAATTGAGACTTGAAATGGACAGAGGCTTTATTCTGTATTTTACACGGCATCAGTTCTATAGATTTATTCTTTCTGAAGTTCTCATACATGTCTGATTTAGGCATCCATAGTCCATTGGCATTAAAACAAAGTCATAACAAATATATGTGCATTTTGTGAGATGGTGTCTTGTGAAAGATTATGTCTTGACCTCATAGCTGTAGAGTTTAGTTTAGGTTAAGTGTTGAATGTAAAGCCAACATCTCCACATGCTGTCGGGATTGAATGTTTGTCTACAGTGAAACCAACAGTCTGATCATGAAGAAGGGAGAGGATGGTCAACTATTGTCACCAGCGCTGTCCTACAACACCAAAGATTTAAAATAAGTCTGATATCACATTGCACAGATAACCAGAGCCTTTATGTTGCCCTTTAGCAAAATGTTACCCCACAACCCTTTTTTTGTAATGTAGAATGGAACCATAGCAGCGTAATGTCCTGTAGTTTTAATAGTGATTCGTTTTTGGAATGTTACTTGATGTCTTTAATGTCTTTGACATGCAACTTGATGACTTTGATGTCTGTTCTTATGTCAAGTAATAGTAGTTGTAGTATAAGAACCGACGCATTTGTTTGCAACGTTAACTAAACATAAACCTTTGTGCAGTACATTAAATCCTTTTCAATATGGCACAACAACCCAACCAGGACCTGACAATTATTTCTTCACTTTAACACATATCATGCCGGAGTGACTGATTAGTTTTGTGACATAAAGGAACAAAAGCTTCTTATCTGTCCCGCGCTAACATGAACTTAGTTGAGATAAACACTGATCAGGATTGAAGTTCGGAGGAGAGAGTACTGATCAGAGGATTTATCAGGGAGGAGAGGTGCATCACAATCTTTGTCATGTAAAATAATACCTGTCAGTTTGTGTGTATTTTCAGCGAGGCTTTTCTCTGTGAGACTTTTCAGATTTTTTATTTTCCTCATGAGTGCTTACAAAGATAGATTGTTTAGAGCTCAAAAAACTCTCTCCCACACACACACACACACACTTTAACACAAACACAGACACATACATACATAAACAAACACACACACACACACACACACTTTAACACAAACACAGACACATACATACATAAACAAACACACACACACACACACACACACACACACAAACTTTAACACAAACACAGACACATACATACATAAACAAACACACACACACAGACAAATGCACACACACACACACACACACACATTAAAAAAACACACACACAAACAAAAACACGCGTACACACACAAACACACACATACCAACACACGCACACATATAGACCCACTCACACAAACACACATACACAAACACACACACCCACACGCATGAACACACACGCATACACACACACCGTGCTGGTCTCACAATCTTGTCATGAATTCCCAAAATAGTCTACTCCTAAAACTACTAAATCCGTGTCTAAAAATATCTGCTTTTCATTGCAGTTCCTGTGCCGGTGACTTCTTTGCTTTAATAAATATGAGGTTATATTTAAGGAGTGACTGGGGTTACTGGTACAATAGTGGCTTATTATTACATCCATTCAGCTGCAGGTTAACCAAACAGAGAGCTGGGGCATCAACTCAGAGGCTCCACGTTGCGTTTAGCAGACAAAAACAAATGTTTTTTTTGTTCACATATGAAGCACACGGCTGATTATGTTGCTCAACATCTTCAGGCAAGTCCTGCGTAAATGCAGTATTTACTGTTCCACTCAAAATTGTGTTAAATAAACCCCCAGCAGCATTCATGAATGTATTGATGAAGGAAATAGCAACTGCTCATGGGAAAAGTTTGTTAAAAATGGATTTGAAAACAAGGCGGGGCATAAACTGGTCATTGTGTACGGCTACTGCTGAGAATCTCCTTGTTGACTCCTACCTGTGTTCATACATTATAGATATCAGATCTTTTTCAAGTCATCACTTTCTACACTACACTTCACAAGTTACAGTGAAGTAACTTTTGAACAGACTGACTGCTGCTGTTCTGCACCATCATGTCTTGTGGGACCGCTGGTCCCAGCTACTGCGGACAGCAAGAAACATTTTTGATGTGAAACCCTAATAGATACAAGTACTCACATGCAAAGCTGCTTCATAGCCATGTTGAATGTTCTGGACTATTTCTTCAAATAGAGCAGTTTTTTTTACACAAGCCTTTTGAGCAGGATAACAAAAGCCTATATTATGTTAGCTCTAGAGATGCTGGAACCTACATTTTATTGTCATTGAATATAGCAAGTGTTATTGTTTGAATGTTTTGTGGTCTTTGTACTAAGCTAGGCTAATCCATTGATGGTCTTAATTTGATATTATTAATTTACTGCACAGTCATGACTGTTGAGTTACATGCTGAAAACTGAGTTTACCCTTTAATTTATTCCTTTAAGTTTCTTGTCTCTATGCTTATTTGGGCTTCAAGCATTGAATCCCATGATTTAGTTAATGGTAATATTATTATATAGTACATTATAATGTCTCCAGTGCAGTGTCCAGGTGTAAATATTGTAGAATCATAATCAGTAAAGTTACATTTCTGAGTCTGATAACATTTTAATAGATTTTTATATTATTATTATTATTAGGTTATGTTTTTACTTAACTTTGTATATTTGTCTATCCGTCTGTTGTAATGACTTTACGGCATGACCTCAAAACATCACGTCACGATAACATTTTATCTTTTTTTACAATTGTGAGAAAGGGCCTTTGGATTTTTTTTGTTTTCTTTCAATCATTCATAAATTAAAATACGGGTTTGGTGAGGTTACATCATGACCTCATGACGTGACATCATAATTAAGTTTTCTTAATTCGTGCAACACTTTTGGAGATTTTTGATCACAATAATGTCGACCTTGGTTCCTATTTTGTCTGAGTTGTGACTGAGGTTTGCGTTCTCCGAGGGCTTTCTTTATGTTTGCATTGAAAAGAGTTTGAGGACTTTTTTCTTAATTCATCAAAAGTTACATTTGATTTCACATAACAAAGTTACACCATATCGTTGGTTTGATTATAATCGGCAAATATATTTCATGTAGTAGAAGCCACTGGAATTGTTTTGAGTTTGGACTGATTATGTGTGTTGTATTAACCCTTTAAACTAGAACCCTTTATACTAGAGCTTAAAAGTTTCAAGATTCAATATAGTTGACATGAACTGTTGGGTGTCAACTATATTGAATCTTTAGTTGGGTGTCCACTCTTGATTAAATGTGCACTTAAACCTACATTTATGTTACAGCTACTTGTTCATTCCCTTCATTGGCTTCCCATCTCCAAAATAATTGGTTATAAGATCTCTCTCCTCAGTCACCTGTGCATCCATGGTAACGCACCCCCCTACCTAAAAGAACTACTCACCCCACTGACCTCAACACGATCCCTCCATTCTACCCACTCATACCGCTTCCTGATTCCCCGGACTAAGCTCAGCACCATGGGTGATCGGGCCTTCTGTTCTGCTGCCCCTCGTCTGTGGAATGCCTTCCCTGACCATCTGAGGGCTCCACAGACGACTGAGAAATTTGAAAAAGGACTCAAAACCTTCCTTTTCAGCAGAACCTATAACTTTAATTAACATTGCTGCTTTTTGGTCATATTTTTATATAATTATTATTATATTTTTTATTGAAACTTTTATCTGCTTTTACCTTGTAGCAATTTTAGATTTGATCAAAATGTAAAGTGCATTATAAATTAAATGTATTATTATTATTATTATTACTGTTTGCACTGTTCCACTCAGCAAGCATTCTTTGGATTTATTTGGTAAAACCGTGGAAACTATTTACATATGATTAAATGGGTTTCTTTCAGCACTGAGCCATCCTGTTTCATTGGGGGAGAGATAGCAAAAAATTTGACTGAAAAAGATAAAATTCTTACAAGTGGGCCTTTTTCAGAAATAATACCACCTTTGGAGGTATTATTCCTTCCAACATGATTCTTCTACAACTATCTTTTGCCCGTTTCTTTCTTGCCTATTGAGTGATGATAAAGATAAATAATCAAAAGAATTTGAGAATGCCTAAAAATTATGAAAAAAAACCCCCCCATGGTATTCTAAAGCGTGAAAATACACATACAATTTAAATTAATGGTATGAATACATAATTGAGGAGTCCAATCTCAATAAGTGAAACACTCCGATTAATACTGAAGTCTGCCGAATCTGCTTAAAGTTTTTGAGATTTGTCAGTCCTATTGACTCCATACCAACGGGTCAGACCTGCTTTGGCAGCAAAAGGGGGATTTGCACAATTTTAGCAATATTATATTATCATGTTATGGCTGATCGGTGTGAATGCTTAGTTTAAATGTAATGTATGTATGTATGTATGTATGTTTGTATGAATGTATGTTGGCATGTATGTATGTATGTATGTATGTATGTATGTATGTATGTAAAACCAGTATTGGCGACAGTGTGTCCAGCCAGTGACTGTGATCTTATGTAACTCATGCAAGCAACGGAAATCATGATTCAGCTACAACAAGCTGAAGAACAAAGCTCAATGTTGAGCACATGATTCACATCAGAATGGCTATATATATATATATATATATATATATATATATATAAACGATGTATGATATGATTAATATCCTACAGTCTGTCACATCTAAAAATAGCTAGAAAGGGAAGTCGTTTGATGTTTCAGAGTTCTTGCAAAATGTTTTTCTTCCTTTGCCTCAAAACATTGAGATGTCAGTGTTGTTCTCAATACCTGTGTGTCCGTGCACGTATATGTATTTGTGTGTGTGTGTGTGTGTTTGTGTGTGTGTGTATAAGAAAGGAAGAGGGAGAGAGAGAGAGAGAGAGAGAGAGAGAGAGAGGCCGGGTAAAGCATTTGTTTGTTTTTCCATAGTTGTGCAGCTGCTGTATCTGATTGTTTGACATAGTTTACATACAGGTGCCAACTGGTTCTCACAGAATGCGTGGGATTGAATATTAATACGTATTTAATAGAGGTTACATTGATTGAATTGACTAAGCAGGGAGAGTTCCTTTTTTCTGATGAGAAAACGACTCAAATAAATAAAAAACATGGAATCCCTGTGTTGCTTTTAAATGTGAAAGTTCCACTGTTGGTGTTGGGATTGTAATAGTTTACATAATTGATGACAACATAGTGTAAAATATGTCTGATTGCAGTTGTGCAGAGATAGCCGATGTATTTCTTTCTCTAGTCTAGAGTAACTTCCTGCAGGTGTATTTGTTGATCTGACTTTGAGTAAAAGTTCATCTGACCGTGATTCAACACTGCCCTCTAGTGGTAGGAAGACAGGATTGTCTTCACTAAGTGGTACAAAGAATCATTTTGTGGTCCATAGAATGCATGTTTTTGGTAGGAGGGAGTGTTGGACAGTGAGAGGACCAGGACCAACTGCCATGATTGAGGAAAATATGAATTTGAGGCTCTAACTGAAAAATTCTAGAGAATGTCAGGTCATCAGCCTTTGAGTTGAAACCTATGGACAGTTAAGAGTCACCAGGTCACCACTACTGCATGGTTTTGGACAGTCGGAGGAAGTTGGATTACCCTTAAGGGAACCCACAAAAAATGCGGAAGACATGCAAACTGCACGCAGAAAGGCCCCGAGGCTAGAGGTGGTACAGGAACCTTTCTGCTGTGAGGTAACTGATAGTGGAAGGAGGAGGGATTCTAATGCTTTGGAATCTGTTCATAGTCTCTGTGTCTGGCTTGAATGAGAGAGACTACAAAAGAAGATGCTTCACACAAGATGAAGCAAGTCAGATGGAAGCAGACCAAAAAGACAGAATTTTAAAGCAGGTACAACTTCAATGAGTGAAGAAGGACACTTCAAAAACTGAGGAAGGACATAAATAAGAAAGACATAGACAGTGCTTTAGAAAATAAGAAAAAAAATCTTAAGACATGAATAGATGTGCTGTAGAGTAGAGTGATTCCAGAGTCCTGAAGAGGAGCCCGAGCTCACCCTCAAACACATTCAGCGTGGAGAAAACAGAAACAGCAGTCTGTTAAGACCAGTCTAAACCGTTGCATCTGGTTTTACTGTCTCACTCTCAATTTGATTTAACACCAAAATAAACTCAGCCAATGTAGTAGGCATGTCTGGAAAAATCTTTTTCTCTCCATATTAGGTCTGAAAACAGCGAACTTCCTGCATCATATCTGACCTTTCAGACTCGAACATGACATCTGTATCTCAGAGCTCAGTCTGCTCTCAGTTTCAGGATCTTCTCCGAAGAGCTCAGATCTGAAGGCTCTCATTGTTTCAATGCCATAGTGACGTTTGAATTATGCTGCATTGAAAAGTCTTTTAAAATACACAAGTGTAGTTCAGCCAGTGTTTGATTCATTTAATAAGCTGTTTGTTTGTGTGGGCCACTCTATCTCCCTCTAATCTTTGCTCTGATTGCTTGTTTGCAGGTAATCCACCATCCAATCCCTGTAAAAAGACCATAAAGCAGCGGCTCCTCAAGCTGCTCCCCTGCTATCGCTCTAGTTCCAACTCCTCATCTAATCAAGGTAAGTGTCCCGACACTGAAGTCACACTAGCGTCATGTTGTCACTCGTGTTTTCCTCTTCTTTCATTTGCATGGCTTTATTGTGTTTCATTTATTTCTGTCCATGCAGGACACGTAAGCGATGATGCAGACGTGTCGACGGTCAGTTACAGACCAGAGCGACTCGACCGCCTCGTTCAGCAGACCAGCTTCAGCAAGAAGGAGCTGCAGGTCCTCTACTGGGGATTCAAAAATGTCAGTGAACGATTGCCGTCCATTATGGTCTTGACTATTTTTTCCATATCTGTACGTTATGAAATGAATATAAAATTCACTATTCATTATTTGTATTGTATGTTAAAGTGTGTGTGTTTTTAATTGATATAAGTGTGTTTTCCCTCCGCAGGAGTGTCCCAGTGGTGTGGTGAATGAGGAGACTTTTAAAAACATCTACTCCAAGTTCTTTCCTCAGGGAGGTCTGACATCTCTTTTCTCATTAAAGTTAATTTGATCCACATCCTATCAGCCTGTTTCTGGTATGAAAATATTAACATTCAAAAATGATCATCTATTTAAATCAGTTGGGGCTTTGTAAAGTTTTTTTTTAGTATTTTTAGTGTGTGTTTAGGAGGATCATCATAGTCCTGTTTGAAGTTCTCATGAAGAAACTGTCTGCATTAGTCACGCATAAAAACCGTGTACACACAACTTCACCGGCACATCGTACGGGAACTTTTAGTGACTTTCACTCAGAGTCCTTCAAGATGAATATGTCATCAAGCAGCTGTTTTTCAGCATTTCTGTGATTTGCAATACCTACATTTCTACAAAGGAGGCTATAAACCACACATTTTCACTATTGCTTAGCATTACTTTCTCACAAACGGAGAACGCATGAGAGCAGATGATGCGACCAACGAATGTCGCTGTCATACTTTGATTTGCAGAACTCGCCTTGTTTCTATCTATGTAAAGATTTGACTGGCCATCTAATCTTGTCTTCCAGATTCAACCATGTATGCACATTTCCTGTTTCAAGCCTTTGACACACACAACAATGGATTGGTCAGCTTTGAGGTGAATTTCAAATCCATTCACACTCTGCTGTCGGGCCAGATATTTTTCCCTCCTTCCCTCTATCCATCACTTCTGTGTTTCCTTCATGTTTGCTTTTTTTTTTTTTTTTTTACCTGTGGTCTTGTATTTTCTTTTCAGACACCTCATTATAAAACACATTGACCTCACAATATATCAAGACATATGAAGACCCGGAAGTGGAGGAATGTTTCCCTTTAGACTTTCACCGTCCGGTGTTACCATTACCGTTCTTATCTCAGCTGGGTTTTTCTTTATCTTGCTGTAGGACTTTGTTATAAGTCTGTCCATAATCTTAAGAGGCTCCATGACTGATAAACTCAACTGGGTCTTTAATCTCTACGACCTCAACAAAGATGGCTGCATCACCCGAGAGGTACTCGAATCGCCTCACTCTCCATTCTAATTGCAGGATGCATCTTGATTGAACTTTGATTGGCTCTTGTTTCTTCCTCCCATCCATCTGACTAGGAGATGACAGATATCATGCACTCCATCTATGACATGATGGGGAAGTATACGTACCCCAACATGAAAGAAAATGCTCCTAAGGAGCATGTGGACAGCTTCTTCCAGGTAGAACACAGACATCACCCAACCAATATTCATCTTTCAACATTAAGCTCAAAGTCTGTGAAATAATGGATTCAAATAGTCCATGAGTGATTCATTCTTTTACACAGTGAGTATGTTCTCCCAATTTTTCGCCATGTCTTATGTCTCAGCAGAACTACTCAAATGAAGTACTCACACCAGTCTCTAATGCGCTACATGTTTTATGCTAGACACCTGGCGGTACTGCATAATTTTCTGAACAGTGCCCATCTTCCGTTCTCTGGAGCGATGCTGTAATGAGCAGGTGTCTGATTTGATTATACAGATGGAGGCAAATCACTCACCCCCTTTGTATATTATGTCTATTAGCCAAATATCTTCCATCAAATGTTTGCAATACTCCACCAGCAGTTTAACTGGCTTTGTACAAGCGAGTTGAACTCTTACGGACTACTGCCGTCTCAGAATGACTCAGCCATCTGAAACGCATCCCTTACGCCACACATTTGAAAATAACTTTCTAAAACACTCTGCCAATCAGCTGTGATTGACTGCTGTCAATCACAGCTGTTTTATCCATCCCAGCTCCTGTTAGAGTGCCAAACTGTGATACCTCTTTACACCACTAGGCGGCAGTCGAGTACTGCTTGAAACCTGATGTCATATAGGGGGGTGGTCCCATGCATATGTCAGAGAAAAACGGGTGTGAAAAAGAAAAAAAATCGCTCTCCGGAGCTGCTGAGGAAGCGTTCCTAGTCAGCGATACAGAGCGAATAACAGTGAAAACACGCATTATGTTGAGAGATCGGTTCGGTTTTGATTATGTATTTTGTCGAGTACTTGCTGACTATGGTTCAGAAGGGGGATATTTGCTTCTGAGCATGACGATCGGTCGTTTTGTGACGGTGCGCCTGTCTATAGTGACGTTCAGACAAAGCATTTCGTCGGACATGACAATTCCGAGGGTTGGGAGAAATAAGGGAATACATAGGAGAGTTTATGGATGTGGAAAACATAACAGTAAACACGGTGGAAGCAGAAGGGGCGGTCCGGATAGCGCTGTAAATAGCGATGATGATGACTGGGTTTATTTGAGAAGTGAGTAAGAGCAGATATGCTCACAAGTTCTTAGCCGGTGGACAACTAAAACCAAAGTCCGTATTCCAACAGGGGTTTTATGATGTAAATGTGCCGGAGAATAAAGCTCTCATGTGAGAACAAAGCGGTGACGTACCCCTAAGATGGCCGCCGCCCGAGGTCCTTTGATATGCAAATTAGGTGAGTGAATTCACACCCCTCGTGAACTCAGGATTGTATCCTCTATTTGTCCCATTTACATTATGGCTTTATCTCTAACCACTTCCAAGCTACAGCCTTTTGAATACTTTATATCAAAATACACTATTTTATTCGAAGAAGTCTGGCGCCTAAAGGCTTAGTGCTAACCTTAACCCTAACCCTAATGCTTTGGAGGACGAAGAATGAAGCAGAGGCTGAAAAGAACACTTATTGCAGGGAAGCCTAGCGAGGGTTTGGTGATGCTCTGGGGCTGCTTGGATTCCTCTCGCAATGGGAAACTGCAGAATGTAGAGGCTAAGATGGATTCCATCAAGCATCAGGAAATCCTAGAGGAAAACGTATCGCCATTCTAAAAGGACATGGATCCCAAACAGACCTAAAGGTCAACCAATGTTTGGTTTCAACAGAAGTTCCGGATCATTTTAGAGTGGCCATCACAGATACATGATTGGACATCCATAGAAAGTCCCTGGCATGATTTTAAGGAGGGTGGTTTCATTATGTTAACCCAGAAATGTTACAAGTCTGATCTTTCTCAAGGGGGAAAGGGATAAAATTCCAAAGCAAAGCCGCTGGAGTCTGGCCATGCATCATGATTTCAGGCCCCAGCTGCTAAGGGGTCTACAAAGATGTGGAGACGCTAATCAAGGCGTTGAATAATTTTGAGACCGCAGTAGTCAGATAAAGCTTTATGTCTCATAAAAAGCACTGGCAATGCAACAAACCAAAGTCATTGGTGTTCATGTCCAATAGAAGGTGATGGAGGAGAGTGCTCTCGCAAACATGTTAAGAAACAAAAGCTTCAAAAACTTGACATTAGTTAAGGAAGGTAAATGTGAGTATAACTTTGTCTTAAGAGTAGACATGAGGCTAGACTTACCCTTTGTTACATTTTACCCTATATGCTCCTGTTTCAAGAAAATGGACAAGAACAATGATGGAGTGGTCACCATTGATGAGTTCTTGGAAACGTGTCAGAAGGTGACCAGCATCAAATGTTTTTAATCATTTTAAACACAGAATTAATGACAAACATCCAGTTCCATCTGCTGTGTTCTCAGTAGCTTCACTTTGCCTCCTTGTTACTCCCTCCAGGAAGAAAACATCATGCAGTCCATGCACATGTTTGACAACGTGATCTAAAGCTATCGCTGGAAACACACACACGATTTTCCATCTGGACTGGAGGTCCTCTGTAGTTCTTCAGCACCCGGCTGGAGTAGACGGTGTCAGATGCTGAACATTGTGGAGCAGGTTGCAAATGGACAGAAGCCTGATGTTATTTATACTCCTTGGAAATGTTTCTATTAAAGTGATGGAAAGGCCTCAAAATTTGGACTTTAGTCTTTCAATGCCCTGTGCAGACCAAGTCAAACACATGTCATTCCTCAGAGGAGAATGTCAGTAGCATTAAGCACTAATGTCTCAAAAAGGAAACTGGTATGAGTTATTATTATACTGTTGTTGTTATAAGATTTGATCTAATGCATGAGGGAATGTGCCGTAACCACACATTGTATAGTATCACATACCTTCTAACCTCAGATACCACGATGACAGACAGCTCTAATAAATGGCTGAAGATGAGATCAAGCTATAATCCTAAAGTATCATTTTATCTTTGTTGTCTCACATTCTCACTCACATTTACGGTCATATCCGTATCTGCACGATGCATCTGTTTTGACTGGTATTTATGAATATAAAACTATGCTGTTGCTATATTTTATACATGGTTACAATGAAGACAATGAAATTGAAAAAAAAAGTTGCTTTACGAAATTGTTAACTGCTTTCTTAATAGCTTCTCTTGGTCACAGCTTCAGAGGTCAATGTTTTCATTTTATATTTTTTGCAAAATTCAAGTTAACTCTCCTCACTGGGGCTCTGGTTGCATAAAGCCAACAAATATTTTCCCATGTAGGTTCCAAGGAGAAAATTAATACCAGACCTTTATCAATTTTGTAATTTTCGATACCAGTTTTTCTTCATCTTGCATTTTACAGTCTTGTTTCTGCCTCAGCAGGTGATTGTTATAAGAGCCTCAACCATATCAGATCGTTGCCACCTCTCTTTGCTTGTTCTGGTTTGCTGATGAAAGATGTATGGACATTTATGCATCTGAGAGAGATGGAGAGGGAGAGAGAGCGGCGACGATTGGATAAACAATGTGATTGATGGTCATCGGCAAAATCCATAAGGGTTTTAAATCTGACATGTGTTTCAGGAAATGTCAAAAAAATAACTAATGTTCCTAAGAGAGACAAACTATATTCTGGTGACAGCAAACAAACCTGACAGCAGATGGCAATGTTACTGAAAGTAAATCTTTTGCCTGTGTGGATGGACTTTAATCTTCAACATCCCATAAAGTTTGCACTATGGAAGTGCACAACTCATCCTCTCTGTTATTGCTGAATAATAAATAGCAAAATGGCAGGACCCCACCTGAGTTCAAATGGTTGGAGAAATGTAAATTAAGCAAAATTAAGAAACCAATTACTGAAAATATTAAATATTTCTGTGTATTGACCCAGAACTTCAACTTCCTCTTTTGACTTATTGCTCTTTTTACAGCTGGGAAAATGGGGGAGGAGGAACAGTAGCAGGGTAAGGGGGATGACACCCCTTCCCGAAAGATTCGTAATGCTTAACAAATAAGAGAATTTGTAATGACTGGCTAAAGGCCATAACAAATGATGGAAGGTGACATGAGTGTAACAAAACCATTTATTTTTAACAATATTCTATAAGTTCAATGAAGTTTGGGATTCAGTAAATCAGTAGTATAAGCATAACGTTGTTTGTGTATGTGGAAGATGGTGCATGCAGTGAGCACTCTGTGTAGTCTCCTCTGACTCTCTCCCACGTTCCAATACCTGAGGACCTCACCATGCCCTCTGGTACCTGAAACACAAACAGCCAGCCTAGCAGCCACTGGGGGCAGGGTCGTCCCACTTGCATGAAAGCAATTATAAGCGTCCAGACAGATTTACTGCAATGACTTGGAAATCAGACAACATGTACACAATATGTTTAATATATACTTTATTTTTATTAAACAAAATTTCAGTAAAAACTTTTACTATGTAAAAAGACAAATTTCCCTGTCAGTAGTTTGCTCCAGCTGTACGGCATTATCTCTCTTCATTCTGATTCATACATGATCAAATCAATCTCTTGAATCCATATGTAAAGCCAAGCTGTTCTCCTTAAGAAGATTACGGCATAAGATTCTCTTCAAAACTCAGTTTATGAGGGAAGACATCTTTGTTAATATTCTTGTAGCGGCAGATAATGTGTTCCCTCCCTGTGAATAACTTAAAAGATGAGAAACTATTCCTAAAAACAAAAATCTACACTCCAAAAAAATTATTGTCAGCTGATTACCTAAGAGTTGGGGAGACTCTCAAACAGGAAATAATTTCCTCCGCGGAGGCCTCGCCTCCACATCTGATTTGATCACGTTGACTGAATTAGTTCCTTTGACTGAAGTGATAAGCCAAAGCAGGAAGAAAGTTAACAGTATAGAGCGTCAGAACAGCGTAGACAGCAGTCTGTTACAAAGCGGTTAAGAAAAGGAACAGAACAGTAAGCAGGTGCGCCGTGCACAATGAGCTACCTCTGGCAGTGTTTTCAACAACCGTCCTCTTTTAATTTTTCTTAGAAAAGGGAAGCTACATGATTATCATCACAAAATAAAGTCTCTTTGGCATACAACACCCATCAAAAGGCAGAAACACCCACTTACACTCACTCAGTCACACGCTCACGGAGACACACACACGATTAGATGCACGCACACGCCTACCCTCACACACACACTTTTAATACATTTCTCTAATAAAAACCTACAAGCATTACCATTGTCAGAATTAAGAAAAATTATGATAAAACATTGTAAAATGAAGTTGAGCCCTGTTAAGATTATGAGTCCCGTACTCAGCGATAATTGCATATATTACATCAGGCTGAGACCAGGGGGAACGATCTCGACTGATGTCCTCTATACCCCATGATGCCTCACATCAGCTCCTCTGCTTCCTTGTTACACCTGTCTTGCTTCTCTGGCCCTATAGAAAGAACAAAAAAGTATGAGAAAAAAACAGCAGCATCTCTGTGGAGCAGAGCCCTTCCCCGGACAGGTTATTGGAAAGTTATTATTGTGCTGTAGATAAGAAACATCAGATTCAAGGGCAAAGGCAAAATTCCTGCCCCTTAATATAATCTAAGTGATGTGTATTTAGTTCTAATGTGAACATATCAGTCCTTCGTGGTGGCATACATTGATCTTCTATTGCAAGATTAATCTGCATCAACAACAACAAAAAATTTCATATTTGTGAGACAAAAAGAATAACTAAAAAAATATTTGAGTCACTTTAGACTCAAATATATATGTAAAATAAAATATGTATGGGATTTTAATTTGAAACATATGACTGACTGAGTTAACATTTGCTTTTACCAACCTTTAGGTTAGTATTCAGGGTACGCTTGTCTTTCGTAGGCAACGCTGCCTGTGTAATCGTCTGGGATCATAGCTCCATCCATGCCGTCCATGGGCATGTCAGCTCCATAACCCCCATAACCTTGGAAACCAGCGTCCAGTTCTGCAAGACATAGCATGTTATTTATTTATCTTTTACCCATTTATAAAGAGACTGCATGCCATTTAGCTTCACTTGTACTGTGTTTATTTACAGAGGCAATAGAGATAGTGGAAACAACACGTTAGTGGAAATCATTTGAAATTTTAGGTACATTTTTTTGGATCATATCAATCATACAGAGACCAGAAACTAATCCTTTTTCCTAGAAAGCGAAGAGTCAAAATACTGAGGCCATACAAAGAGAAAGGTCAAGAAAAAGAAAATATGGGAAATAAGAGAGCTCCAAACACGAGCAAAGTGTGACTGAAAAAAAT
>VRLP01005507.1:0-36277 GCA_009660295.1 Lophius piscatorius | reverse complement strand
TCACGGGTCAGAACCATCTCAATCTGTCCTCTCTGACTTTGTCTCCAGGACGTCTCACCTGGACTGTCCCTCTGATGTCTCCTTTCTAATCCTGTCCTTCCTCCTCACTCCCAGAGAACATCTGAACATCTGCAGCTCTGCCTCCTGTCTTCTGGTCAGAACCGCCGTCTCTAAACCAACCAGCAGAACTGCTCTCACCTCCATCCTGAAAACCGTTCCCTTCACTCCTGCTGCTCCTCTTCTTCCAGGGATAACTACTCACACTCTTCTCCACCCACTCCACCCTGTCTGTACTCGCTCCTTCACCTCTTCTCCACACTCCCCGCTGCTTTGAACAGTTGAGCCCAAGTCCTTAAACTCCTGCACCTTCTCCCACCTCTACTCCTTCATCATCACCTCCTCCTGCCTCCCTTTCACTCACACACAGGTTTTCTGTATCTCTGCCACGGACCTTCATCCATCTTCTCGCCAGCGCATACCTCCACCTCTCCAGGTTCTCCTCCACCTGCTCCCTGCTCTCACTACAGATCACAATGTCCTCCACCAACATCGTAGCCTCTCCATCACCAGAGCAAACAAGAAGGGGCTCAGATCCCATCCATTATTATTAATTATTATTTATAATTAACTATTTCTAGAATGCTGCATGTGAGAAACTTTGTTGCCTAGAAGGAAAACCCTTTTTTCTCTTTGTGGAGTAAAATTGACCTTTCTTTTCTGTAATTAGAAGCTGGACTCGACACACCCTGACCGGATCACTACTGGCCCCGCTCAATCACATCATCACTTCAGAAGACCACATTCAGTGGCAGAAAGGTGGATCATAGCTCTCACCATGAAGCACATGATGCCAAAATTAAAAGAAGTTCCAGAGGAGACGAGGAAGAATGTGATTGAGTTCATCAGTCTGTGAAAGGTTACAAAGTTACTTCTAAGGCTCCGGGACTCCATGGATCCAAAGTGAAATCTACAAATAGAGAAGACTTGAACCTTTCCAGAAGTGTCAAACGTTACCAAATTCCCCCATGAGCATGATGAAGAGTCAGCCAAGGCCTGTCTCACCTCAAGAGGGGTTGATGAGAGGGGCGTGGCTAAAGCCAGTGCTAAATCTAGTCCAGATAGATGTATGTGAGCACGAAAGAGTTCCACTGCTAACTAGAGTGCGGATTGGGACTGACCCAGTCTGAGAGACTAATAACCAATCCGGGCCTGAACCCGACCCTTCCTTCTGTTTTGTAGGTCTGAACCTGGCCTAGCCTGTCGGATTCTAGTGTGCAGCTCGGACATGTAGTCACGAGAGAGAGATGAGTGGCCTTCATGAAACAACGGAGGCATAATGTGGTAGAATGAGAAAAGATATAAGTTTCTGCCTGCGTCATATGATGTTAGCGCTCAATAAAATAGAGCTTCACTAAGGCTAATGTTAGCATAATATACCAGAGCTGGCTCCTGGACCAATTCTGGAGCAGAGAACGGGTACTTTGTTTTTAAGAGCCAGGATAAATACACGGCCTTACTACTGTGCGGCACCAAGTAATGACAAAGATGGCTGTGCACATAACAAAAACTACAACTCCCATAATCCCCCACGTCACAGATACACAATACAAATAGGGCCATCCTCTTAAAGGGCCAGGCCTAGCTTGTCATAACATAAGTTGCCGCTAAGATAGCAAGTTTCGCTGTAGGTTATGTTATAAATTAAAAATGCAGCAGAATTGTCTTACTTCAGAAATGAGATCGCACATGTGTCTGAATTGAGATCGCAAATGTTTTATGATGCCTGGTTACCTGCACACAGGTATGGCCATCCAGGCTGCAACAAACAAAATGCTGAAGTTGCATGGACATCTTCTGGGTTGATGGTTGACAATTATCATTTCTTTCGAGGAAAAAGTGATGCAACATCCTCATGTCACTTGTCTGCTAAAAGCATAATTGAGTGGTGATGTCTGCAGTAAGAGATCCCTTGTTCTCACCATTCCAGGCGGCTCTCTGCACACCTTTGAGCTCACATCGCTCATTATTATAACTTTTGGAGGCTCAAGGTCGTGTCGGCATGAACTTAAAGCTGAACCAGCTTTTGTACACCACAGCGCCTGTTATCATTATCATTAACTCTATGAACAATCATTTCTTCAATGCGTCCATTGAAGAAACCTGCCGGGTTAGATTTCATTAAAAAGTAGTAAATCTGGTCTTTGTGGAGCTGTCCATTTGAAATCGGCAGGTTGGTACGGGTTATAGCTTCAAATGCGCCCACTACAGGCTGAGATTAAAAGTACATGCAGACAGATTTGCTTTCATTTCTTTTTTCTAATTATTAGAAAATTAGGCACTTGTGAATTAGGAAAATAAATAATTAGCTAATTAGATAATAGCTTCAACACTGTATGCAATTATCTAAATATGCAGACATAATAGATTATAAACAAAGGGATGAGAAAAAAAATGGCTTGATTAAAATTGCAATTTCGGCATTAAAAAGATGTCAAGAATACTCACCAGGATGTTTTCCACTTTTGTCTGCACGGATTTGCTGCAAAATACAGACATAGTATAAATTAGTATGAAGCTGGTGTAACCTGAGTGCTAGTGTCTAAAGTGTATTTATTTATAAAGCAGAGGAATGTTCGGTATGAGACGACCCTCCCTTCAGCATCTTTCACGCCATGTATCCCACCAGCAGCAACACATGTTATCATACGCACAAACGGAGAAAGAGAGAGAGGGAGGGAGAGAGAGAGAGAGAGAGAGGCACTGTAGCATTATTGTCTCCGACAGAAACGTAGACGTCTTTCCAGTCACTGAGGAGATCTGGAACAGATCTGGTTCATGCAGTTTGAGACCATCTTGTGGGAAGTAGTCGATAGAATTCTGCACTTTTCAGCTTTTTGTCTATATATTAAATCATTTTCTCCTTCATGCTTTATCTATTTTCTCTCCCTCTTACTTCTATTGTGTTCCTCCTCTCCTGCGTTGGTCTGTCTCTCCCAGTCTGAGGCTAAGTCTACATAGGTCATTTTGAAAATGTGCCTTTTTCCTTAAAGGCGCCAGGAGGCCTAGTTTGATGAAATGGCAATCGGCAGAGCAGCCTCACTTGAGGCCGATTGGGTTCCGGTTACACGAGCACCAAGCGTACGTTACCACGATTCCAAACATCTAACAAGTAAACCAGAGAAAACAAAGCTCGCAATAATTAACAGCAGTAAGGACAAAATGAGCTGCGGAGGAACAACCCCGAAAACGTCCGGCACAACGAACCTAATCACCCGATTCCTAATATAGTCATCCCGAGGAACATAACACGTTTGAAGAAGCTAACGTCAACAGAGCGGCTAAAGCTAGCAGGAGCCAGGAAGTCCCTGTGCAAAGCCAGGAAAGAACAGATGATGGACTGAACGACGCTTACAAAGTTTTACTCTCACTTTGAAATGTCGTACAATTGGTTTAAGATAAGCATGGAGGGTACATTCATTTCGACAGGTCAGAATACATACACATATAATATAGAGTATTGCTCATTATGATTTTAAAACTTGAAACGGAATCGGTGGGTTAGTTTTAAAAATCATTATGAGTAGTGTACTTTAAGTGCTGTCATTTGAAGGATTACATTAGACGTAAGGCTTGTGGGCATTGTGTGTGTATTCTGACCTGTTGAAATGAATATACCCTCTGTAGGTTTCTTAAACCAATTGTACAACATTTGGAATTGAAAACAGAACTCAGTACGCCTCATTCAAGTCCATTATAAGTCGTATGTTGGCTTTGTTCAGGGACCTCAGGGCTTGTGGCTGGCTCTGGGCCTTCCCTAGCTTTAGCCACTCTGCTGATGTTAGCTTCATGAAAACTTGTTATGTTCCTCAGGGGGGACTCATTTTGAAGTGTCTTATTAAGTTTGTTGTCTTCATTTTTAAAAATCCCCATATTGGCATGGACTGTGTGACGTGTCAACCTCTCCTCACCTGACCCTGCCTGCCATAACATCTGCCCACCTGAAGACTGCTGTACATATACCCCGGATCTACAAACCATTCTTCATCAAATTGACTGTTTATCTTAGTGGTATTTGAGCTTATGACATCTTGAAGTTTGCAAACATCACTCAACTTCACTATTCCAGCTTTTTCAAATTGTTACTGGTTAATTAGATTTGATGGAAAATTTCTAATCAATTAAAAATTAGCCTACTTATAATATAGTAAAAGAATTTGTGTATCAAATTTGATATAGCAGGTATTTATGGACATTTATCTGAAAATCCATCAATTGTCATTGTATTGAATTTCATGAATTATGCATTCATGGAACAACATTTTCTCTATTAATTGTTTTAATTAAGCAACTATAGATTTGAATGTCAACAATATGAGTGGATATTTAGATATTTGTGGCTTAAATGGTCATTTTTATGTTTGTGACTGATGATCAATGAGTATTTGCTCATTAATAGCTAGTTGCTATTTACTAATGTTTGGCTTTTTCCACTAAAACTGACCTTTACAGAGAAGAAATACGTTGTCATGTAGTTATTATGTGATGGCGAAAAGAAATAAAGATAAACCAAATTATTTATTATGAAAAATAATAATAACAATTTAATCACCCCGAGGAACGCAGCAAGTTAAGAAGCTTGCGTTAGCAAAGCGGCTAAAGCTAGCGGGAGCTCAGATCTAGTCAGAGGCCGCTGAATGTAAATATCAATACAATCATTTATTCACAGTTTTGAAACTCAAACACATCCCGAAAGCGTTCGGCACAACGAACAACAACAAAAAGAATATTTAAATGCTTAAAGACCATTTGGAGAAAAACTTCCCTGCATCATATCTAATCCCCCCTCGCTCATCAAAACGTCATTAAAATCCTTTTGTAAAATGTTTGAGAATCTGCGATATACAGCAAACATGGCCTCCTTGGCAGACGTAACCACAGCGAATGTTCGGAGACTCATTTCAGCGCCGCGCGCTGAAACGATGTTCAGAACCAAACCCGATCGGGCCACACGAATAACATGTCCAGGTCTGATTGCTAATCTCCAGACAGGTCAGGTTGTTGTTTACTGAGGGGACAGAAGGGTAAATCTCATCTAAAGACTCTGAGGAGAAGCTCTAAGCCACGACGGGAAACAGTTCACTTTAATGTACTGTTACCGGGTGGCTAAACACCGGCCAGAGATGATAAGCCGTTTGGGGAAAGCAGGTTTTGTATGTAAACAAAGCAACACCTGAGACCGAAAAAAAAACCCAGAACATAGAAGATGAAACGGAAAGATGTTCATGCCTCTGATGGACGAACACCGGCTCCCCCTCCGCTCTTCCTCCTTATTATCATACACCATTACAACATAAAGACGACGCTGAAGGTGACAGATGAACTCCATGACCCGGGAGCAGGACGCTCTGCAGGCGGTTGAGGTGAACGTCAATATTTATGCACTAATCCTCTTAAAGGTTAAAGATTTTAGGAGCAGGACAAGTAATCAGTTACACCCAGTTTTATGTTGCCTGTGAAGATGCTTTAGATGATCTGCTGATCAGATTTCGATGAGCAGTTATGACTTTTGTGCATTTGTGCTGAAAGAATTAGGAGTGAAATTCAAGTAAAGGTCGAACTGACAGATTTTACATTTACTTAAGTCAAAGCAGTATATGTCCTGCATTCAGCGCACTTTCCTACGCAAGCAGAACAATCAAGTCAGATTTCTGTTATGATGTACTATAGTGAGAGATGAAGGGTACGTGGCATTAACAACTATTGCGCCTCCGACTGTTTAGCTCTCGAGCTAATTTTCGACGAGCAGCTACAGAAAAGAAAAAGTCTAATAGCTGACTCGCTGAAAAAAAGGGTCACGGACAAAACTGTTTGTACCAAAACTCCAAAAATATTACATGAATCATTTTCAAATTTTATACCCACATAGACCTTAGTGTGAGGAAGAAGTGGATTGATTTCGGGAAAAGTTTCTTATATATTTCCGACACTAGGGGGAGCCTAGTTTTCGGGCCATAATTTCTCAACCGTTGGTCCGATTTAGCTTAACTTTGATGCAGATGAATCCACTTATGGAGATCTATCTTGTACATTTCCTATTTAATTGTAATAGTTCATATTTTACTCCCTAATTGAGCTTTTTCTTAAAAAGAAAAACAAAGTTTTTTGGACATTACTTCACATTTAATTTCAGATAAGATAAGATAAGCTAAAATAAGATAGGATAAGATAAGATAAGATAGGATAAGATAAGATAGGATAAGATAAGATAAGATAGGATAAGATAAGATAAGATAGGATAAGATAAGATAAGATAAGATAAGATAAGATAGGATAAGATAAGATAAGATAAGACTTTATTGATCCTGAATGAAATTCTTGCCCCAGAGCCTGCTCAAAATTCAACTAACAAATAATACAGATAGTGAAGGGATTACTTGTACAATGCAGGGGGTAGGGGGCTTTTCGGGGATATCCCCTTGCTGTTATGGATGACAGAATTGAGCTAATTCCAGAAGTCGACAGGTAGAGCATAAAAAGCCATCAGTCGCAATCGGAGAAAACTTCTACCGATACTAAATGAAGGGATGGTTCAGTGTTGATTAATGCTGACAAATAATTGCCATGTGAAGAAAATTTGAATATTTTCTGGTGGGTTGTGGTGCAGTTGTAGTAAAGAAGCGTAACACTGAGAAAGATTGCTGAACGTTGTGCAGTTCACCACTTTCCACGTCAGACGATTGCATTTACGCCCACAAAACGGACTCAAACACGGGTTACCGCTCAGTCTGAATGAACAACCCCCCTAAAAACATCCTCAAATAGTGCTAACGCGCTGGAAGCTACATCAGAGTACATATTTATAACCAGTTGACATTTAGTAGAGTGCATACCTCCGCCAAGTCAACAATCCTGCACTTGTTAGTTTAGCCTGCCTGAGCCAGGTTTCATTTCTCAACAAATATTCACGAGAAAAACTGTTGAATTTGCATAATTAGGGGGAAATTTCAATGAAGCCCACTTTTTTTTTTTGCTGGTACAATACTGAACCCATGACCCATTCTTCTAACAGGTTTCATGAAAAGCAGTGTCACAAACAATCAAAAAAAACAAAAAAGACTACTGAGAGCGGTGGAAGTACTTTTACAGCACTTTAACTGCATATTTGAGGTACTTATACTTCTGAATCTTAATCTAAATCTGTATAATTTACACTTAAATACTGGCATATGTGGTTGCAAGAATTTCCCCGTGAAAAAAAACCCTGCAGTGACTATTTGCAAGACATTACAGTAAAACACCGTGGAAAATACAGATCTATGGTAAATTTGTTTACGGTGCACAGGTTTTACATAAACTTCACAATAGTAGACCTTGAAATCAAAAGTTCCTAAAATTGATATACTCCAAAATTGTACTTCTGTGGAACTTAAGTTATGCTTTTGCTTAACGATAAAGATTTTTTGTTACCGTAAACGCAATGCAAATATCAATAAAATCATCTATTCAGACGGAATAATACTGTTACTTTAATGGTAACAACTTGCTTATGATACTATGATGTTTTTTTCTATTAATTTTACTAATAAATGTTATGTTTTCACAGTAAAATGTATTTTCCAACATTTTTTTACCGTCATTTTTACAAAAATGTATTAGTATGGTAAGTCAACTGACTGATTTCAAGGTTTAAAAATGTTCAAAAGGATCTGATTTTTTTTGGGGGGGGGGGATTTACTTTCAGTTCATGTAAAGCCTTTGAACCTTACGCAAGTTTAGAGTGGATCTGCTTTTTGCACGATATGTTACTGTAAGGTGTTTCACAACGTCACTGTCATTTTTTTTTGTTAAATGGGAACTCCTGTTAACCACAGCTGCTGGTATTTTACAGTAAATTATACAATGTTGTTTTTTTTACAGTGCAGAATAAAGGTGAAACTGTCTCCACCTGGAGCAACGGTTAGAGTTAGTTTGATATTTAAATATGAATACCTGAGTTTTATTTTGACCTCAGTTACACTGTGCACGCGACACATAGATTGTAGTATTTTTTTCAAAGAAGTATTTTTGTTATTTGGGGAACATCTCCTCACCAGATGGAGTTCTTGATCCGGAGCTGCAGCGCGCTTCCCTCGGCGCCCTGCAGCCCGGCCGGCAGGCCTGGCAGGCTACTCGCCCCGCGGTCCTCCTGCTGATGGGGGTCCTCTTCCTCCATCGCGGTGGGCCTCGGGACAAGAGCGGACCGGTCTGGAGTGGGTGTGGACGCGTAGGGTTATGCCACACGGACCGGAGGACGTTGCGATGCTAACGGGACAGCAGCGCACCCTGTTGTTGTCGCTCCCCGGTCCGCCGACATCGCTCCCTTTAAGTCTCAACACCGCGCGAAATCAAAGAATTCAAGCGAAGAAAATCTTTGAGTCCCTGACAAACACGAGCTGGTGCGTGGAGAGAAATAAAGGCAGGTGTAAACAGTAAAAGGACAGCGAGTAAACAACTAGCCGGTCCCGCTGGCGCGCGCGTGTCCCTCACGTTCAGAGTCCGTGCCTGTCCAGAGTGAGTAGACGCTGCTGGGGACGCGCATGCGCACTGACAGCCCAGAATTAAAAACAACAAGACGTTACTACTGAACACGTTACTATGAATGTGAATGAAGACAAGGACGTTATCCAGTAATTACGATAATGTAAAACATTAATGACACTTGTATTTGGGTTAAATGACAATTATACCATGATGTTTATGATCTTTATCATCATTGAAATGAAAACAATGATATGTAATGATACCAAGATTGATGACCTTTATGATCGTCTTTATTTTTTTTACCCCTAAAATGTTCTCTCTGAGGGAAAATAAAGTAATAGAAATAATAGAAATAAGTTAACATTAAAAACCACGGACAGATAGATAGACCTATAGAAAGATAGAAATACAGAAAGATAAATGATTTATTTTAATCCCCATTGAACGACAGTGAAACAGTTTGTAAAGAAACAGTGAAAAAACCTGGCAATATATTCATTCAGTGTACAAGTTGCATTCAGTGTCATTAGGTACAGAATTATTAGGAGCTACCCGGAGGATCAGTAGAATCTCTTAATAAATGAACAAATAAATCAATAGTAAATGTATATAATAATCCAATATATACAACCATGATGTATATACACGTAT
Organism: Lophius piscatorius; assembly: GCA_009660295.1. Classification (NCBI taxonomy): domain Eukaryota; kingdom Metazoa; phylum Chordata; class Actinopteri; order Lophiiformes; family Lophiidae; genus Lophius; species Lophius piscatorius. The sequence goes on along the minus strand of VRLP01005507.1, from coordinate 27,106 downwards.
TAACAAGATAGTTATAATAGTGCTATTATATTATAAAACAGTTGTTGTAATAATGATGGCATATTTTATTATGTCACCTTTTATAGTCGCATGGTATAAAATAATACTATTCATCATAACCCACAGAATTGCTAGGATAGATATCAAATTATTTGGCAAATTGGTGGCGATCTAAATATATATATGGAACCATCCAATTCAAATATTCGTTCAGAAGTTGCTGCCTGTCCTCTAGGTTATTGTTACAGGACTGTGAGTTTGGAAAAGGCTTGAATAAATAAAGAGTCCATCCATCCACTTATATCATATCATACGTTCATTATTATTGCTCATTTTATTGTTTATATACATAATTTTCAAAACCTATTTCACAGCACAATTAGATATTTTATGCCAGACTATTTATATACATTCCATGAAAGAGAAAGAAGCAGGCAGAAGACGTTTTGTTCTTTCTTACATTCTAAAGTGAGATAATTCCTCTGTGACTTAAACTAAAATACATTCACATGGATATAAAAAATGCAAACATTAAAAATTAACTTTCCTCCTAGGATTCTAATCCATTTATTTTAATGTGTATTAAAATTTTGCTTTTAGCAAAATTCTGACGTTTATATTATTGTATGTTATCTTCAGTCTTAGTTCAAAATAAATATTCAATGACGTCATGAACAGTCTTTGTCCTTGACATCCGCCTGAATCATAAGTGCAATTATTCTTTGTAGTAAAACATACGAAATGTTTAAGATCTGTCGTCTGCCTTCTTGTTGCCCCGACACTTCTGTGAAGGAACCAGATAGCGACCTAAAAATGTTCTAACGCGGCCACCATAGTGCGTGTGAGAAGTTGACAGGTTGCTAGGCAACCGAGCTGCCTTTCAGACAACAATGGCCGGGAGAAGTTGTAATAAAATGGTCCTTCCGACCCCGTCCGTCGCCTCGCAGGTTTGTAGCCTTGTTCCTTTTTCAAGGTTTAATCAGAGTTTTGTCCGCTACATGTTAAAATTTAAACATCAAAAGTTAAATCTAACGTAAACAAAAGCTTTATGGTGCAACACAAACAAACTTCCTCCTTCCCGCCGCGTTAATATGCCTAGAAGTGGTTCCGCTGTCTTGCGTAAAAATAAAGCCTGAACTGTCACCCAAGACAGCAAAGGGTTCATCCCTCAAAAGCCCCCTATCCCCCTGCATGTTACAAGTAATCCCCATGAAACATGTGCATATTGACTCAACCTACCTATTTCTATGAAGTCAGCAGTCTGCTCTGAATCAATCCAGTTCTTCCTCACACCGAGTTCTATGAGGATATAGAATTTGAAAATCTATCTATCTATCTATCTATCATATATCTATCTATCTATCTATCTATCTATCTATCTATCTATCTATCTACCTATCTATCTATCTATCTATCTATCTATCTATCTGTCTATCTATCTATCAATCTATCTATCTATCTATCTATCTATCTATCTATCTATCTATGAAACTATCCTTCTAGTTTATGAAAATGTATCACTTTTTTTTCTTGTTCAGCCCAGGAAACTTCTGCCCACGAACAAAAAGCCTGAGAGGTTGAAGAGGGGAGAAGGAAGACGAGACGTCAGATCTGCTTCTGGTCTCACGAAAACACCACCGGATGAACTTTTAGCAAAGGAAGAACATTTCAAGTAGGAATAACTTTTATGTTAAACAGTATGTTCATATTCTATATCTTCTTCTTCTCCCTCTTCATTCTTCTTCTTCTTCTTCTGATTCTTGTTCTTCTTCTCCCCCTTCTTCTTCTTCATTCTTCTTCTTCTTCTTCTGATTCTTGTTCTTCTTCTCCCCCTTCTTCTTCTTCATTCTTCTTCTTCTTCTGATTCTTGTTATTCTTCTCCCCCTTCTTCTGCTTATCCTTCTTCTTCTTCATTCTTCTTCTTCTGTTTTTTCATTTCATTCACCTCTTCCTTCTCCTCCTCCTTCTTCTTCTTCTTCTGTTTCTTGTTCTTCTTCTCCCCCTTCTTCTGCTTATCCTTCTTCTTCTTCATTCTTCTTCTTCTGTTTTTTCTTTTCATCCTCCTCTTCCTTCTCACCTAATAATTTCTAGTTATTCTACGTTAACCTGATTCCCCTCAGGCTCTTAAATGCTGAGCTGGATGCCAAAACTGCAGATCTGGTGAAACAGACGGAGCAGATTATGGTACGTTACCGGCCTGCACACATAAATATGATTAAAGGCTCATTTCAAAAACTTTAGGACTGAATCTCATCTTCGTCCGGTTGCAGAGAGACCAGATCGAAGTTCTCTCCAAACCCTTCTCCGCCCTCGTGCTCACCGACATCGAGGATGACGAGGAGTCGTGGTAAACGATATAAAGTTGTTTACGATGCTGCAGAAATGAATAAATCCCTGAAAAGTCTGGGATATTTTGTGGAATCGTCTTGGGTTGAACTCAAATTCTGTTTCATGGATCATTTTTTACAAATTATTATTCTCCCATAGAGCTTAATGTGTGGAAGGACTGGATTGATTTTGGGGAAATGTCAGTTGCATATTTATGCCTCTAGGTGGAGTTTGTAACCAAAATTATAGTTTTTGGGTCATAATTTCTCAACCGTTGGTCCGATTTAGTCCAAATTTGGTGCATTTGAATCAAATCAAGGAGATTTATGTTTTGTGTATCTAATTTTTACACTAATAGTTCATATTTCACTCACTAGGGGGAGCTTTTTTTGTGAAAAATACTGGTTTTGGACACATATTCAACACCGTTTCTAATTTCGTCCAAATTTAAATCAACTCAAAGAGATTGAACTTGTATTTGTCATATTTTAACGCTAATTTTTCTTAATTGACTCACTGGGAGCTTTTTAAATAAAAAAAACAGTATTTTGACTGTAACTTCACACTGTTTCTAGAGATCTATCCTGTTTAATGTATATTATTTCAACATAATAGTTCATATTTTACTCACTAGGGGATCTTTTTGTGGAAAACACAAGTTTCTTGTACGTAACTTTCCCACCATAAATCCAATTCTATCTATATTTATCTCCTATGAATCGACACAAGGAGACGTAACTTGTTTTATTCCTGAGCTCAGAATCGTCATGATTGGGTCACTCTGGGATCTGATCCTAGAGCAGACTGCTGACTTCATAGAAATAGTTCAGTTGAGTCATTGTGGACTATGAATGATTTTCATCTGCGTGTATTTATGGATGTGGGTGTATTTTGTCTGCAGGATGATGAATTCTCATCAGGACCACAGTGTGAAGGTATCAGACATGAAGATGTATTTGACTTTTTAAAGCCCGGTTTCACGATCCTCACGTAAATAGTTTGTGCTTCTTTTTTTTTTTTACTTCCATTTGTTATCTCTCTCTTTCAGGCGTCGACTAAAAAAAGGATCGCATCTAGAAAAATGATTCCTCGAAAACAAGCAAAAGAACATCAGTGAGTTTGAGTTTAATAGAATTATTCTCCTGAAGAATCAAAAGAGATTAAGGAATCTTCATCACTGATGACTCCAGAAATATTTCATATTTTGGACCCACATAGACTTTAGTGAGAGGAAGAACTGGATTGAGTTGAGGAAAGGTCCATTGCATGTTTCCGGCTTTAGCTCCATAATGACTCAACCGTTTGTCTGATTTAGTCCAGATTTGAAGAATGTGAGTCGACTTAAGGAGATTTATCTTTTTTTTATAGGACATTTTGCTTGAATTGTTCATATTTCACTCATTAAGGGCCATTTTTTTTACGGAAAACACTGTTTTTTCTGACAAGACTTCCTAACCATTGGTCCAATTTAGTCCAAATGTTCCTCATATAGACCGCCTCAAGGAGATCAAAGTTGTTTTAGTCATATTTTAGTGTAAATGTTCATTTCTAACTCACTATTTGAACCTTACTTTTCCAACCACATGTCTGATTATGTCCGAATTGGCTAATTTTAATCCACAGGAGGAGATCTATCACGTAAATATGTTATATGGCAGATATACTAGATGTATTCTTATGTATAAATAACAACACAGTGTCGGATCTAAGATACATTTTGATGTTTTTCACATCTTTCTCCTGTTTTTCAGAGCTCCAGAGTTTCCTCACGCAGAGGCAGATTTGTCGGCCGTGGAATACGCGGCCGAATCCTTCCTGGCAAACGCCATCCGTAACATGGAGGAGAAGATGAGCGGCGTGGCCACCGATGAAGAAAACGATGCGGACGATCTCTTCAACGTAGGAGGCAACGTAGTTGCAGGTGAGGTTTACGCCGGCTTGTCTAAATACTGACTTCTTCCTTTACAAACCCAGATTTCATTCATCACCATAGCAAACAAGAAGGGGCTCAGAGCCCATCCTTGGTGCAGTCCCACCTCCACCTTGTACCCGTCCACCACTTCCTCGGTACTTTGTTTGTTGGGTCATGGCTCATACGAAGGTCCAGAACTTGAACTTTACTTTTTGGAAGACATCATTATGATGTTATGTTTTTTTTGTTTGTTTTTTTACTTTGAAATCAGTATTTTTCAAACTCTGAGTCCGAATGTCCCTTTTTTTTCTTTTTTAAATTTCACGATGGTGAAGAATCGTTCGAAAAGAAATCTTGAATCCATAAACTGATCCAGATTAACACGAACACTTTAAATCACCTGTTTCTCCCCCTTGAGAGATTTTTGATCAGATAGTCATTAAAATCATGACATCACTTTTTGGGGCGTATAATAAATCCATTTATTCGTTTCCACTGGGAAGAATCATCCGAGCTTTGATCACCTGTTCCAAACCCTGATGTCCGTCTCGCTCTAAAGTTTCATTCAAATCTTTCTGGTACTGAATAATCCAGTTTACAGACAAAACCATGGAATTGATTATTTGATAATATCAGTAATCAGAGGTTATTAATGAATTCCATGTTTTGACGATACGATGATGTGTTACAACTTTTTTTGTTGATATTTCAGATGCTCAAATCCGAGTCCTGAAGGCAAAATTAAGGATCATGCAGGAGGAGCTGGATCAACTCTCCAGTGAATATTACCAGAAGGTAGTGGAACGTCTGCAGGGAAACAATTAAACTACAGATAATCTTTATGCCGATTACATCATTGTTTGTGGATCAGTACTTTATACACCTGTTCTTCTAGGTAGGCCCATTATCAGACACACACTCATAGTAACAGATTACTCACACGTAGTAACAGATTACTCATACATAGTAACAGATTACTCACTCATAGTAACAGATTACTCACACGTAGTAACAGATTACTCATACATAGTAACAGATTACTCACACATAGTAACAGGTTACTCACACATAGTATCAGATTACTCACACATAGTATCAGATTACTCATACATAGTAATAGATTACTCACACATAGTATCAGATTACTCACAAGTAGTAACAGATTACTCTCACAGTAACAGATTACTCACACGTAGTAACAGATTACTCACACATAGTAACAGATTACTCACATGTAGTAACAGATTACTTACACACAGTAATATATTACTCACACGTAGTAAGAGATTACTCTCACAGTATCAGATTACTCACACATAGTATCAGGTTACTCACAAAGTAACATTACTCCCACATAGTAAAAGATTGCTCACACACAGTAATAGATTACTCACACATAGTAACAAATGACTCACACATAATAACATATTACTTAGACATGGTAAGACATTACTCACACATAGTAATGGATTACTCACACCTAGTTACAGATTACTTCCACACAGTGACAAATTACTCATACATAGAAAAAGATTACTCACACACAGTAACAGATTACTCACACGTAGTAAGAGATTACTCTCACAGTATCAGATTACTCACACATAGTATCAGGTTACTCACAAGTAGTAACAAATTACTCATACATAGAAAAAGATTACTCACACACAGTAACAGATTACTCACACAGTAATAAACCTGTCCTTAGACACCGTGGTGATACGAATACACCTGATGGTTGTGGAGCTATTTGAAGTTTATTTTCCGCGTGTAGTTCATGCGAGGCTAAACTTGAAATAAACAATGAGCAGAACAAGTTAAACATCAGGGAAAATATTTTCAAAGACAAATACAGAATGAGACCCACAGATATGGGGAAAGATCAGAAGAAGCAGAAAAGAGATGATCCACATCCTGTGGTTGATCACAGATGTCACATCATGACATCAGCATCCATGTTTTCTACTTACTGCTTTCAGAACCTTATAACTCCTTAAAAAAAAAACAACAACACGTAAACTTATAGAACAAATCAGGAAATGTAAATATTAAATTAAATAAAAAACCGTGTTGAAAGAATAGTTTGTTTTTATTATGAACCTGTCAAATAAAGACTCACACTGACCTCTACGTGGCGCCGACATTGTTTCTGTTGTTTCAGGATGATGAAAATGTCAAACTCAGCGCAAAAATAAAGGAGCTTGAGGAGGATCGAGTCCGGCTGCAGAAAACCGTAACCCTCCAGCAAACCCAGATTGAGAAGCAGAGAGTCTTTGCAGAGGAGTCGGGAAAGAGATGCGATGACCTTCAGCTTCAAGTGTCGGCTTCACACAAGGTCGGAGACGACCCACAGTAGGTCCAGTGGTTGTTTGTTTGCTTCTTTGTTCGCTGTGAGGCGTGAAGTGTTCTGGTTCTCTCCTGACTGCAGGAAATACAGAATCTGACCAGATCCACCAAACAGGCGGCGGGGGTCCACAGCTCCACGGAGGTCCGGCTCAACAGAGCCTTGGAGGAGGTGGAGAAGTTAAAGTCTCAGCTGAGCAAGATGAAACAGACGAACAAGGCAAACACACACACACACACACACACACACACACACACACACACTCTCTTAGTTTAATAAATATATAATATAATATATATAAAGACATTTAAATAAAAATAAAAAAAAGCGGACTTTAATTGCAGAAATAACTTTAATCCATGCTAAAGCCGTTAAATGTTAAATTACATGAAGTGAATCTGTAGAACAGACTAAGTAAAACCGCACAAACAGCCATACTAGAGAGAAGACAAATATTTTTAAATTACACTCAAATTGTTGAAGATAAGATTGGAATAAGCAAAAAAAATAAAAATAAAAATCTGCTAATGGTGGAAGAAAAATTTTGTTTGGCTCAAATTCTTAAAATAAAAATATAAATTTCTCCACTGAAACCGAAACGAGCCTTAAAACCAAACAAAAATGCTCTTATTTAATAATAAACTCTCCTTTATTAATCACATTTTCAGTCATACGCAGAAATGAATTATCTGTATTTGAGGAGAATCCCTGAGGATCAGGGGGCGGAGCCTGTGAAGCACCCGGGATGCTTCAGGGTCCTGCTCAAGACCCTATGACATTTAATAATAACAATAATAATAATAGGGAGATAAAAGCATCAATAAAAAATAAAATAACTATATAAAAACATGATCCAAAAAGCAGAAATGTTAATTAAAGTTATAGGTTCTGCTAAAAAGGAAAGTTTTAAGTCCTTTTTTAAATGTGTCAGTCGTCTGTGGAGCCCTCAGATGGTCAGCGAAGGCATTCCACAGACGAGGTTTAGATTTAGATTTAGATTTAGACTGCAGGATCCTTTATTTCAGGTTGATTGACCTCATTTTTTTGTTTTTAGTCACTTAAATGAGCCGGTTTGAAGAATCTATAGTTTCCTCCGAGATCAATAATTAAAAATAAAAAGCTTGAAATAGAATTTCCTCATTCTAAGAACAAGGGGAAAAAAACTCAAGGTGAGCTGGAATATCAGAATATAATTAGAAAAATATAGAAATAGAATTTCTTAAACGACTTGAAGCAGAAACTGCAGATGAATTTCAACAGGTTTATTTTTGCAACTGGTTTCCACCTGGGACCAGGGGCTGCATAAGTGTTTGGTTCTGACCCACGTCGGTTTAATTTCACATTAGGACAAGATAAGTGAGGAACATCAAAGTAAGGAGGGTCTGCTGGCGGAAAACAAAATGCTGAAGAAGCAGAAATCGGAGCTGGTCGTGGGTTTCAAGAAGCAGCTCAAGTTAATCGACATTCTCAAAAGACAAAAGGTAAAAGCCCCCTACTCAACACTTTTACTCGATTACTCGCCCGCAGTTTTTAATCAAAGTATTAATATTTGTCTTTTTTTTTCGTGCAGATGCATTTTGAAGCTGCCAAGCTGCTGTCCTTCAGCGAGGAAGAGTTCATGAAAGCCCTCGACTGGGGGAAGTCATAATTATTCTATTTTTTATTATTAAAGATGCCTGGATATATTTCTAAGTGTTAATTTAGGTTCTATTTATGCTTTAATGTCATCACGCTGAAATACTTTGTCATAAAGATTGCATGTAAAATGCAGCATTTAATTGTACTGTACCTTTAAGAGTGAGGAAGACGCAATGACTTTTTCAATACACTTTATTTTGTCTTGCTTTTCTGTGACTGAATTTGCATTTCAAAGAAATAAAGAACAAAATGCAATGCCGTCTTTTATTTCTCCTTCCCTGTTCTAAACAACTGTTTTATTAGGATCTTGTCAGTAGTCCTAATAAAAATAAAATATCTCCTTGTCCTGAACGTTAATCCACAGAAGCACGTTTTTCCTAATTAAAAAGATAATTATGGATGAAATTTTCTATTCCTTGAAAACGTTTAATTAAATTGATTTCATTTGAATTAGATCAGCTCAACTTTTCTAGCAAATTATTTAACCCCTTTTTTTGGGTTGCATCAAGTTAAACCTCACATTTATTATGCTAAAAATATCCTTCTAATCGAATAGGTCTCCTTCAGTAGCTCCTCAAAGGCCATTTTGACCCCTGGTGCCCCTCCAGGGCTCCATCCTTGGCCCCTTACTCTTCAGCACATACAAGCTTCCACTGGGTCGGATTAGAAACCGGTTCACTCACAAGTTTTAAATGAGAAATAGTGACTGAAAATCTGATCAACCAAACATCAAAGGGTAAATCATCAAACGACAACTTTAAGGATAACATTCTAATCATCGTCTTCAGAGGAGACATCTTCCGGACGCGTCCTGAAGTTCTTTCGGAAGTCTTCGTCGAAGTGCTCCAGGTCTTCTTCTCGCAGCAAGCCCTGAAAAAGCGGGTGAACTCGTGAGCTTTTGTTGGACCTGCAGAAGATCTGAAGCTGAGTAAAAGAACTTAGGTTCTCTCGTACTTTTGGAAAGTATCCGAGGAGTTTTGTCGCGTGGCGTTTGAGAAGTCTCTGCCGCTCCTCTTCCACTATCTGTCTACGCAACGCCTCCCTCTCCTGCTCCATCGCTCTTTCTTTAGCCTCCAGTTCCTTGAAGAGAGAGAGAAGATCAGGAGATTATCGCAACTTTCATTCCACTCAAAACTAATCCCACGCTGTCGTCCCCGACAACAAGGCTTTGTCCTCCAGAAGCCCCCAAACCCCTGCATTGTACCATCAGTCCCCCAGATTGAAAACTCCTCAAGTTAAATGTGAGCCATTACTAATCTCAAACTCAATAATGAAGATAAATATAGTTCACTAGTTTTTCTGAGCTCAGGAAGAAAACAAGACAGATTTCCTTCAGTCGATTCACAGGAGAGAAATTAATACAGAACTGGACTGATGGCTGTCTGTCTCTGTACGCCTGTCTGTATCTTTCCCTCTCTGTCTACCTGTCTGTCTCTGTCTGTCTGTCTCTGTCTGTCTGTCTGTCTGTCTGTCTGTCTCTGTCTGTCTCTGTCTGTCTGTGCTGACATACCTGTCCTTTGTCCGGTGTGGACCATCTTCAGATACGTAAGCCGCCCTCTTCATTAACCTTCCTCTTTCCCTTCTCATACTCCGGCTTCCTTCTCAATCCTCCTCCTCACCGTCTCTCAATAAGACCTCCTTCTGCCCCTGTCTACCTCCCACCAACACACGGTCAGTGGCAGAAATATGAACAGGAGCTTTCCCAAAATCCACCCAGTTCTTCCTCGCACTAGGGTCTATGCGGGTGCAAAATTGAAAAGGATCCATTGAAGAGTTTTTGAGTTATCGCGTGAACATGAAGGATCTGCAGCGGGTAACTGATTCCATCTCCCCCTGTCCTCTTAATCTCCCTCTGTCACACCAACCAACTGCATGTCCTCTCTCAACACATCCAGAAACCTCCTCTTTGCTCCTCCCCTTCTTCTCCTGCCTGCAGCTCCATCTCCAGCATCCTTCTACCCAGTAGATCCACTATCCCTCCTCTTCTTCACGGGTCAGAACCATCTCAATCTGTCCTCACTGACTTTGTCTTCATGACCTCTAACCTGGACTGTCCCTCTGATGTCCTCCTTTCTAGTCCTGTCCTTCCTCCTCACTCCCAGAGAACATCTGAACATCTTCAGCTCTGCCTCCTCCAGGTCTGTTTTCGATCAATGCATCTTTGTCCCATAGACGTAAAAGCAGAGCGACCTTTGACCTTTGTTCTGGATGTTCCTCCGCACACAGAGAGTTGTTTGTACCGTGTCGGCCTCACGCTGCCGTCTTCTGTCCTCTATCAGCTTCTCCACCTCGCGTTTGTGCTGGAGTTGCTTCATGCGGCGTCTCTGGGCGTTCATCTGCTCTATCCGGTCGTCCTCCGCAAACTTAGCCATCGTCGCCCTCCTGAAGGCCTCCTCTTCCTCCTTCTCCGCCTGCCTCCGCATCTCTTTGAATGCCATCTGCTCCTGGCAGGTCCGCTGCATCATCAGCCTCTGGCGGATTTTCTTCTCCATCTCCTCCTGTCGGATGAAGGTTTGGAATCACGTTCAGATCCTTCACAGGACTCTGCCGCGTCACGCTCAGGAAATAAAGGGATATTTACGATTTCCCTCAGCCGGTTGGCCTCCTCTTGTTCTTCCAGATGAAACTCCTCACGGACTCGATCCATCTCTTCGCGCCGCTGCTTCTCCACTTCGATCTTCTCCGAGAGCTGGAGGAGAAAAACGAGAGAACGACGTCTTGATGCCCCACACAGGCGCATATTTACCAGTAAACAGAGAGTGCTGTGATTAAAACGGATGTCTCTACTATTTTATGAAGATGCTCCTTTGCTTGATCCTTCTGTCGGATCTCGGCCAGCCTGCTCTGCTTCGTCTGCTCTTGATGGCTCACAAACTCCCTGATGCGTCGGTTCTCCGCCTCCATCTTCTCCTGCTCCAGGCGTCTCCACTCGGCCTGCTCTCGCTTGAATCCTTCAATGTGCTGCTGAGTGGCTCGGACCTTCTCCAATTTCATCTGTCTCTCCCTGAAAGAAAAACGGCACGACTTTTCAGCAGATCCAGAAGATCCAGGGTTCCATCCGCGGTCTGAACGTTCAGGGGAATGAGTGACAGCAGATACTTTAAGATCATTCCCTCCCTTTAATGTCCGCTCCAAGAAAAAAATAACTCTGTAAAAGTTATTTCTTTGCATATTTCTAATTCATTCAGAGCATGCAAATCTTCTACAGTCTAAATTATTTTAGTTTTTTTGGTCATGCATGATTTTAAACAGCATAAAAGATATTCAGACTTTTTTTCATTGGACATTTTGGATTTCGTGAAAAAAAAGCCCATTTTATTCCGACTAGCTCAACTTTTTGGTAAAACATGTCTTTAAAACTATTTGATCCTTAATGCCTTCTCCTCGGTGGGCCCTTTGACCTGTGGTGTCCCCCAGGGCTCCATCCTTGGCCCCTTACTCTTCAGGATGGTTCAGTCAAGGGGCACATATTTTTTTAATGACAAATAGTGACTCAAAAAGTGCTCAAGCAAACAGTTGAACAGGAAAAACGGCCTCACATCTGATCCTCCTCGAAAATCTTCCTGACGATCTCGTCCACCAGGAGCTTCTCCTTGAGGAACTCCTCGTACGCCTCTTGTCTCCTGCGCTCCCTCTCCATCAGCTGCTGCTCCAGCTCCCTCTGATACTGCACCTGCTCCTCATAGCGTCGCTCCTCCAGCTTGTGCTGCTCAGCAGCCGTCTGCTCACTTTCACTCTTCATCTTGCGAGCAAAGTCGGCCTCCTCGCGCTAATATCACATGGAAACATCAAACACAAAATGAATGTCGAGTGTGTGACTCTCTTAAAAAAACAGAACCGCCCTAAAGATGGAAAATGAATTTGCGTCAACCGACAATAAAGTTGTGCCGGATTGAATCCCATTTCTCACCATGGTTTCAAACTTCATGGCCTCCTGCTCGGCGACCTGTGCAGCTCTCTCCTTATTCAGATACGCGGACTTCAGCTTCGACTCCAACTCCCGAAGCTCCATACTGAAAAATAAGTGTTTCATTTCTAAAACACAGACTCTAATCGCATAAAAAGCAAGTCAAGGTAAAAAGGACACATAAAATAAAACCCAGCACCTGTTTTCTTTAATATACTGCCTCATTTTCTCCTCTCTGAGCCTCTGGATGTTGATGCGGGACAACTCTTCAGCCATTCTCTCCTCTTGTTCAAGTTGCTTTTCTCGGTTTATTCTCTCCTCCTCTGCCTGCAGAGTCAAATTTAAGTTTAATTATCTACATATGAGGTTGATGATACCTTCATGATGCAACAAAGCCTTGTGTAAATGCACTGTTTCGACAGTTGGGATCTCAAGCCACCAATCTTCCCCTTTTTTTTGTCGATTATTGACTAATTCTGCTAAAGTTCAGTCAGAAAGACTATCCTCTTGCACACTCAGGTGACAGTACTGCTTATTCTACTCTAGTATCCTCACCTTTAAGACATGCTCTGTCTCGATAACCTGTTTCATGGTCTGGAGCATCATTTTATATCAGCTGAGCTCCTCCATTCATCCCTGTCACACCTTCATGCTCAGCCTATCACCATCAGCTGCTGGCTTTAAATATCACTCTCTCGCCATTCATCTAGTTCTTTCAAGCTGCTGGTTCACGCGCTCCACCTCATCATCTCCAACTAGTTCTCACAGACTCAGCAGCATCAGCGGAGTCATCAGCCACCACCACCACCAGACTCCAGACTCCAAAGGGGTTTTTATCCTTCCTGCTGCTCAGGACAGATACCCTTCAATCAGTTCATCCTGTCTTTTCTGACTGATATCACTTCAGTGATCTGAGGATCTAGAACACTGATATCAAACACACACTGACTGGTAGAAGATGTCACACCTTCAGCAGAGCGCTTTCCATCTGCCTCTCCTGGAGTTCTTGTTGCACCTGTCGCAGGTATCTCCTCCTCTCTGAGCTGTCCTCGTCCCGCAGACAGGCCTCGATCTGTCTCTCTCTCTCCACACGTCGGACCTCCTGCTGTCTGTGCTGCTCCTGCTGCTGGCGCTGGACCACCACCCTCTGGTGCTGCTGCTGCCTCCAGGAGCGACTCTGTCCCGGAGAGAAACACACACAGCAAACGGAGAAGCTGTCTGAGAAAGGACGGCATCAGTATGGACCGCCACGGCTCAGTTTGTAGCAGTGAAGCTAACTTCGCTCTGGGATGATAGTTTACCATGTTTACTGTAGTTTCCGTCGATTCCCGCCTTCTTAACTCCTGCTTGATGTCAAATGTAAATATTTTTTCAACTTCAAAATGAGTGTAGATGACTATTAACCGCGAAAGATTAGCTAGACCTACTTAATTCCCTAAAAATAATATTGGTTTAGATCCTGGGTCGCCATAAGAGATTAAAGTTTGCTGCCTCCGGTTTGTTGTCGGCGCTTTGTTGTCCTGGTAACGCCGCTTCCGGGGTCTCAGCCAATGAGAGTGAAGAACGACAGTCCTTCCTCATTCAAAATAAAATGAAATATAACATTAAACAATCATAACATTAGTAAAAGTTCTCCAGCTTCAACAAACAAGTATGGTCTGTGTATATAAGCCGAGAATGGCCATGGTGGTAAAAGTTTTATTTATCTATTTATCAGTTTTATGCAGTTTTCTCGTGATAACTAGATAATTATCTGGTTATCGCGAGAAAAACAAGCGATCACCTGGTAACGTAATTTAAGTCAAAGTGTGTACTATTCATATATTATTCTATTCTATTTTTTAAATGGACACATTTCTTAATTTAAAGATAAACTAAAAACACTCTTTTTTTATGTGGTGCTTTTATAATTTCATCTACAGTACTCATAATATTTTATAAATATTTACTATTTATTTATTATTTAATTATTTATCTTTTATTCGTTTTACCACAAAGGTAAAACAAATTATTCGTTTTCACCCCCGTTTGTTTGTCTGTTAGTTTGATTAATAAAAAACTGCTGGTCAGAGTTTTTGGTGCCGCATCTTGTTTCACAGTATTTAAAAATAATAAAATTGAACAATAAGCTGTTTGGAGTAGTGATGTTATAATGTAGGGAGGTGCCTATAGTAAAAAATACCATTTATTTTTATTTCATTTTACTTTTTCTGTCAATCACCTTTAAGTCACATTAAAAAAACTTTCTTTTTTCTAATTTATTAGTTGTATTTATTGGTGTGTCATACAGTTAATAAGCTGAATGACCAGTCTATGTTGAAAATAACCTTTATTATCACAACACGAACATAAAACATACATATAGATATGCAGGTATTTTGAAATTAATAGGAATGCATATGCATAAATGAAGGTAAGATAATTTAAAACCAGTATTTTTACAAGAAGACAGGTGCATAAGGCGCCAACGCGCCACATAAAAACTATGTACAGGTTCTCTTTGCTGTTGCTGTATCCTCGTCCTCCAGCTGGGCGGTGAAGGCTTCTCTTTTGTGGGATGATCCTTTCTCTTCCAGGGTTTTTTCTTTGTTGGCCTCCACAGTTCCCTGAATAGAAATATAAATACTGTCAGAGGCAGCTTTAACATCTGCACTCCTCCACATCCCAAATTTGAGAAGTACAAAAAGTGGAATACACCTATAAATGTGAATCAAACCGTCTGCATTAGCTGTTGTAAATTAATACTAACAGTATTTCTATTGAGGAACAACAGCACCACCTTGTGGCTAAAATATACTACTACAGGCAGCTAATACAACACTACAGTGGTACTGATGGAGCGGGTGACAACACTTCTGTCACAGACAAAGAATAATACAATCTGCGTAAGAACATTAATAGAATAAGATCAAGGTTGGACAGGCTTCAGTCAAAGATCGGAGACTTACCTTGTTCTTTTGAACGGCATGTTCTTGGGTCCACTTCCTGGCCTTCTCCATGAACAGCTGTTTGTTGTACTTGAATTCTGATGACTGCATTCAACGAATGGAAAGCATGATGTTAGTGTATATGGTGGAGACACCATATAGTTCACAGTATCATCATTTAAATGCTATCCACTGGAAATATAAGACTGCAATAAGCTGCAATATTTTCACAAGAAAACCGATTTTTGAGATAAAGCTCCGCCCAGTGGCGGCAATTTGCAACTGAACGTCCCTCCTCACACTAAGATCCTTGGGGGTATAACATTTGAAAATGACCCATGAAATGGATTGAGTTATGTGTTAACATTAAGGAACTGCTGCCCTTCTTCGGGGGTATAATACACCCCACCATTACGTAACCAATAAAGAAGATTTTGCTCCTCTAACATTCAGTATCCGTGAAAGCAAAATCGTGTGACTCACAATATCAGCCATGAGAGGGTCATCTGGATTGGGCTCCGCCATAAGCAGCTGAATGGAGGTGAGGACTGTAGAGATGTTTAGTGATGGCCTCCAGGCCCCCTGAATGACACCAAAGGAGCAGAGGAAGTTAGCCGATACATCGTCGACAACTAACAAACAATGGAGGCGGCTGATGTAAGCCAATAGAAACGCTGTTCACTGGTGATCAGTCTGAAACCTTTGGAGGGAGTTTGAGGGCGTCATGGCAGATACGCCCTGAATTGTCAATGTTTGGGTGGTAGATGGGGGTCAGGAATCGCATCTTTGGAGGCTCAAACGGGTACCTAAAAGAGGGAAACAGCAATTAAACTAAACACCGTTCTGTGGAAATGTTTATAATGTGGAAATGAGAGATTTCGCGTCTGTAAGCCTTCAAAGACATTACCTCTCTGGGAGCTGGATCTCTAAGGTGAAGACCCCCCCTTCATATGGGGTCTCTGTTCCGCCCACTATCTCTGTAAACCAGAGGAAGGAAATAAGATACATTACCAAACAGATGAAACAAAAATCCAGCTTGTCGTTAGTCACTAAGTACAGTCAAGTATTTGTACTAAACCTTGATTAATTCCATTTTATACTACTTTAAACTTTTAGTCCACTACATCTCAGATGAATATGTCCTAATTTGTCTGTGATGAAGCCTGAGGAATGGAAGAAAAAATGCAATAGTACCGGTTTTCAAGGACAAGGGTGCTGTGCGGGTCAATCGCAACAAGACAGAGTAAGTGTGAATGAAAAGGAGGCAAGTGGAACGGTGAGGATGCAAGGAGTAAAGGTGATGAAGAGTGTCAGGAGTTATCTTTGACAGAAGAGCAGCAGCAGGAAGGAAGGGAAAGGTTCCAAGACGGCAGTGAGAGCAGCTCTGCTGGATGTTTTAGAGACCCCAACTCCGGCCAGAAGACAGGAGGCAGAGCTGGAGGAGATGAAGATGATCAGATGTTCTTTGGGAGTGACGAGGATTGACAGGATTAGACAAAAGCACATTAGAGGGGGGGTTAGACGTCTTGGAGAAAAAGTAAGAGAGGCCAGACAGAGACGGTTTGGACACGTGAAGAGAAGGGATACTGGATCTATCGATAGGAAGATGCTGGAGATGGAGCCAAGCAGGAGACAAAGGTAAAATCCATAGAGGAGGTGTGACAGACAGGGCAAGATGGACACCGATGATTGGCTAACGGTAACATTTGAAAGTGTTTTCACTGTGAGGTATTAGTACTTATACTGAGTAATGGATCTGAATATATGCCTGTATTTTCCTCAGAGTTTCAGTTTTATGGAGGGGCTGATCTTTACTTACGTGCGCGTAGGTCATCTATCTGCTCCTCGGTCTGCCAGCAGCTTATCCCGGGAGGAGGCTCGGTGCTCAGCATCTGGAGCTCGCGCTTCAAACGGGAGGCCTTCTGCATTTCTGCTGAGCGGAGAGACAAAAGCACGGCTGCAGTATACTTATATATATGTTTCTACAAAGAAACTTTACTTAAGAACACGTGACGTCAGCTGCTGTCTTGGTTGAAACTCCATGTTAAAGTTCAGCTTGCTAAGTGATGCTAGTTTGTCCAATAACAATAATAATACATTGGTGAAACATGATGTTTACGCAATAGCGGAATATAATTGCTTACTCTTCTCCTATTTCAACAACTGTCGTCCACTTTACAAGCTCCAATGTGCTTAAAACCTCCTTCTGACTCCACCACGGCGTCAGAGAAGAGCTGAACTGTTTTGGATCTCCCTCCGTCATACGTCATCAACATCGCGCGCCATCTGCTTCTTCTTCTGTGGCTTTAATTAGCGGTTTGCAACCAGCGAATAAGCGCATTATCGCCACCTATCGGCTGGAGTTTGGAACAATAGGCTTGCAGACAATAAAACAAACCCAAATTCTCTCTATTAATTTATAATAGATAAAGCTCCTCTTGCGAAAATCCACAGCCGCCCACCCAAGGTCAGCTAATTAAAAGCAATTAAAAGTAATTAATGTAAGATTGATCTTCCCCAAAATGAATATCTTAGTCTCTTGATTGAGCTGATTTTAAGAATATTTACCTTTTATTACTAATAACTATATAAATATATATATAAGAAGAGATATATAAGAAGAGATATATAGGAATATTCTTATATATCCATATATTCTTATATATATACATACATATATATATATATATATATATATATATATATATAATATATCCATATTCTTAAAATAAGAAAAGCAATAGACAAAGCAATTGTTCCTCTGCTGAGATAACATGCAATCCATAATAAAACAAGTCGAACTTGTTACCAGTTAGAACTGGCTCAAAGTTAGCTGGTTATATCAAACTAAGGAGGAAGAGGAAGAAGAGGAACAAGAAGTAGAAGAACCCATCCATCATAAATTTTCCTAAAATAAAATTTTCTTTCAATGTAAAAAATGCTTGAGGAGATTATTTTGGTTTTGAGACCAAAAAAATAAGATACATTTTCTAGAATCAAAACAATTTTTTACATTCTTGATTGTACTTTTTTTTTGTTGCAGTATACGACATGTGATGATGACATAACCCCTGAATTTTACAGTTGATCCATGAGGAGGAACCCAAGAAGAGCCATTTCATAACAAAAAATAAGTATTGTGAAAGACTTTATTTCTGCTTGACTTGTCTTGAATCAGATCGCACACCCGCCTTCACCTTCAGATTGATTTCAATCTCCTCTTCAGGCAGTGGCATAGATGGCCTGAAAAGTAAGTTTTCCCTGCGTGTTGTCTTCCATTCGGATGCCGGTGAAGCCAGAGTCGCTCAGAGCTGCCATGTAGTTCTCTGTGCGCCAATTCTCTCCTGGAATCACGCCTTTTGCTGCGACGCACCCCACATGGGAGCGAAACAGCGTGGTCGCCATCAGGCCTCCTGGATGCGTCCAAGAGAGAAGAAGAAGAATTACAGATAAGAAAGCTAAAAATTCGGAGTCCTAATTGGACTCAACTCTTTGGTTGAGCACATTTTGAGTCACTATTTGTGTTTGATAGATGCGACTGAACCTGTTTATAGTGTGACCCAGTGGTAGCATCGATATGCAAAAGAGTAAGGGGCCCAGGTTGGAGCCCTGAGGGACACCACGGGTCAAATTGGCCATTTGACATTGCTGCTTTGTGGTCATATTTTTATATTATTATTAATATATTTTTTCATTAATTATTTTACCTGCTTTTACCTTGAGATTTGATCCAAATGTAAAGTGCGAAATAAATAAAATGTATTATTAATATTATTTGAACAACATCATGACAGACCCGGTTTCATGACCCGGTGAATCTCTGTGGTTGCCTTCCTCAGGTCAGGCCAGAAGTAGTAGCAGTTGCAATGAAAGACTTTATCCACAGTTCTGTCCTCCAGAGGCATTGCTGCTACATCACACAGGTGTAGAGTCACTTTCCCGCTGGAAATCAGCTCCTTCAGTCGCTTACTTGCCATCTGGAAGAGAGGAAAACATTTAAAACAACTTTAAAACAATAGTGTCATCCCATACTAGTAGGTCGGTGCTCATACTTCACCTGATGCATGTACTGTGAGTAGTCCACCCCAATAAGCTGGCCTCCGGGCTCCGTGAGCAGTTTGGCTGCTGCCTGCAAACCCAGCCCGGGACCGTGACCCAGCTCCAGAACAGTATCCGTCGGCTGGATCCCCGTCAGATGCACCGCATTTTCTTCAAGGATCCGGTTGTGCGATTTGAGCCACTTGCTGATCAGCCACCCGGCCACTGAGCGCGTGGGTCGGCCCAGCTGTTTCCCCAATCCTTCAACCCACATCACTGAACAAATATGACAGACAAACAAGAAGGGGGCTCAGGGCCGGTCCTTGATGCAGTCCCACCTCCACTTTAAACCCATCCGTGACTCCTACTGCTCCTGTCATACATTCTAACATACTCCTCTGTCCCACAATTCCTCCCTCAGCACACTGCCGTAGGCTTCCTCTAAGTCCACAAAGTACCAACGCAACTCCTTCTGGCCTTCTCTGTACTGTTCTCAAAGCAAACATCTCATCTGCAAGCGCTCTTTCTTGGCATGAAACCATACTGCAGCTCACAAACTGTCGCCATTTCTCTTAATGGAGCTTCCACGACTCTTTCGTGGATCTTCATCGTGGGACTCGTCAGCGTTATACCCCGGTGGTTGCTACAGCTCTGAACTTCACCCTTTGTGAAATATGTATGAAGGGATTCTGGCGTATACAAATCTGATCTAAGTCTTCTGTTAGAAAAAACTGCAGCAGTCCAGGAGATTCAGTCAACAGTCGTTCATAAATGAACTTGCGAACGTTGTAACAGTTGTGGTTATCTTAAAGGAAAACAAGGAAACAAACATAGATGTAAATAGTTTAACCTGGTACAAATAACCAATAATTATCACCGTGATTACAACTGCAATATAATAGAGCAGAGTAGTCTAGATACCACAATAATAGCAGCTTCTACTGGGGACTTTCATCTACACTGTTTCACATGCAGTGCTCCAATTTGTCCACAAGGGGTCTCCCTTGAATATGAAATAAGTCCGCATCACGTGACGAATATGGCGCTTTACACGAGTAGAAACAACGTCGTCAACATTCTGGATAGTCACATTACCGGTTCCTAACGAATGTTCAGAAATATGCAGATGAAAGAATATAAGCTATTAGGCACAACACGACAGAACAACAGAACTACAGAACAATGAACAATAAATGTACTTAAAACGGATGCAAACAATAGATTAGGGACAGTAAAAAATGTTAACACCTATTTCATTTACACACACTGCAAAAAAGAATCGACATTGACAAACAAAGTACAAAACTCACAGTTTCATTCAGGCACAACTTGTGGAAACCAGAGTCTTCCTGATCAAAGTCTCTGTTCCTCTTCGTCAGCTGAGATTGCGCAGTGCACACGTTGAGTGACGTCACGGTCTTTTGAGTCCGTTTAATTATTATGTTGGACCTGCCCTCAGGAGCTACACAGCAGGGAAATTTGCACAACCTTTTTCTTGAGAATCCTCCAACAGGATATTGTTGAACAACCTGGTGAGATACACAACTCCCTTCCCACCTAGATACCCCCACCCCTCAACTGGTATGTCATCAGGACCGACCGCCTTTCCATTCTTCATTCTCCTCAAAGCTGCCCTCACTTCAACGTTACTGATCCTTGAGACTTCCAGATATGCAGATATCACACCTTCCACCCTTCTCTCTCATTTCCTTCATGCAAGTATTCTTCCTATCTTGCCCGCACACTCTCCTAACTTCTAAGCACAATTCCATCTCTGTCCTTCATCACCCTAACCTGCTGCACATCCTTCCCATCTCAATCAATTTGCCTCATCAAGTCCTTTTCTCTTTCTTTAGCGTCCGATATCTCATACAACTCATCGTAGGGCTCTGCTTTAGCCTTTGCCACCTCACTCCTCGCCTTAGGTCGCTAATAGTCTCAATATTGTTGAATGATTCATCAAAACTGCGTCCAAAACTATCCACCGTTACCCCAAAATGACTTTGT
The DNA here is from genome assembly GCA_009660295.1 of Lophius piscatorius. Taxonomy (NCBI): domain Eukaryota; kingdom Metazoa; phylum Chordata; class Actinopteri; order Lophiiformes; family Lophiidae; genus Lophius; species Lophius piscatorius. Next base: position 6,005 of record VRLP01005507.1, on the reverse strand, counting down.
ACTCACTGTGTTTCAGAGACGGCAACACCTGGTGTGATGGGATCTGTTATCTCTCACCTTTAGGAACAGCTGCAAAAGGTTTCCGAGCATCCGGAAAATGACATGTAGAAAAACCAGTAATGGGCATAGGAAGGGTTGGAACCACTTTGTTTGATTATAATTAAACTACGCCTGAGTAAATGAAGACTGAAGAGGAGGGGCCCGAGGGCTGTGCCTTGTGGAACCGATGAGGGAAGTTCCCTGTCGCAAATGTAAAGTAATACATTAGAGCTGCTGTCCTTGAAGGAGCTGGTGGCTCAGTTTCAAGAGTTTCTTTGATCCCTTTGATGTCCCTTTTGGGGGTGGAGCTGGGGGCTGTTTCAAGGGTTCCTTAGATGGTCCTTTGCGCTTGGGGCTCAGTTTTCAGAGTTCTTTAGATGTTCCTTAGAGGTGAAACTGGAGCTTAGTGGGCTGAACAGAGACACTGAAGTGGAAGGCACACGGTATGAGAGTATCTGAGAGATACTCAGACGGTTTGTTGGAGTTGTCAGTGGATTTAGAGTCTGGCAGTAACTCAGACATTAGTGTAGAAATCTGCATGAAGTTTTCCTAAACTACCGTTTGAGTGCTTTTTCTAATTAAATGTTGTGATCAATATTGTCAAAGGCAACAGTGAGATCAGGCAATACTCAAACTCAAAGTAATAGATTACTATGAGCTGTTTTAGTTATTTTAACTATTAAAAATGACATTTGCCCATCAGAAATAAAATGTTCTGAAGCCATAAGTTTTTCTTTTTCCTATTTTTAATGCTCTTTGGGATGAAATAATTGATTTTTTCATGTTACAAATGTGTTGCCTATTATCATATATATTATTAAATAAAAATAAATTCTTTTAAAGGTTTTTTGAGTCATGCAGTAAATGTTGTTTTAGGTCTTCTGATGTTATTCATGTAAAAATGATTGTTAGAAATGTTTTATTGTTAATAATTGCATCAGAAGTTGCGTCACAGCTACTTACTAACTTAATACAATAAAGTTCAAAGCTTTTTAATTTCGCTTTTAAAGCTATAATGGGAGCAAATGTAGATCTTTTAGCAGCTTTTTGACAAAATGTGTTCATATTTTTAGTCCAAAACAAAGCTTCTATTTTATTCAACTTCAAGCTGAATTAATGGACGTAGAGATTACAGGGATTGGACCCCATATATCTCAAACGGTACTGATGTTCTTATCATCTGTTCCGTTTCCACTACAGAACCTTCACGTGAAATCACAAAAACTATTTAATGGATCATTCTCAGATTTATGCCTTCATAGATCCCTGTGCAAGGAAGAACTGGGTTGATTTTGGAAAAAATCAGCTGCATATTTCCCATTAAGTCCAAATTTATCAATCTTCTTTTTGTCATATTTGACTGTAATTGTTTTTATTTCACTCACAGGAGGCTTTTTGGACAAAACTGTTTTTTCACCAAAACATCATTTGATTTACATAAAAGCCAATTAGATACATTTCAAACACCTAAACGCATGACTGTTGTTTGATGTATTTGTTAGTCTTTCAGATCTGCTTTTTGTGTGTGTGTGTGTGTGTGTGTGAGTTATAGGAACGATTTTTGGAGTTATGGTCCAGAAATGGAAAAAAAAAGAAAAAAGAAAAGGTCATAATAAACCCATTTGTCTTGTAGCAAAGATTTATTTACATACAAAACATGACAAAAACACTGATCCAAACCCAGCAGAGTGAAGATGAGGATGATGTGTTCTGCTGGGAGCACTATATCTTTGAGAGGAATGTAGGTTACATTTACAGAGTCATGATGGACGTAGAAGCACTTTAGAGTTATTCTACAGGTATTTCTATGTACACAGGTGAGTTCCCTTTTGGAGAAAAAACAAACAAAACCACCAAATAAAGCGAACCCTAGAAGAAACAGACGGCCGACCTACCAGCAGCAGAGACTCAGAAACCGGTTAAGAAGATTTTACAAACCGTCGTCGCCCAGAACCTCCGCCGACATGAAAAAGTGGTTAAAACGATATCTTTAGAATCTATTCAGTAACAGTCGTATACACATTTTATTCACTCCCTAAATAGTTTGAGTAATCTCTTATAATCGTAATATCCTAGGCCACTGCAGAACGTGTTTTTGTTTTTATTTGCGTTTCTGTGTTTGGATGTTTAAAACTTATGGAATCCCCGTTAACACCGGGGATCCTTCGTGTCAACGCAGTAACTCAACAACTATTCAAATTTTATACAGCCACAGACTGTAGTGTGAGGAAGAACTGGATTGATTTTGGGAAAATTCATTTGCATATTTCCACCACTAGGGGGATCCCTAGTTTAAGAGAAGGGGGGGGGATCACAGTTTTCGGACCATAATTTCTCGACCTTTGGTTGGATTTAGTCCCAATTTGGTGCCTTTGAATGGAATCAAGGAGATTCATCTTACTTTAATACTTTAATAGTTCTTACTTGACTCAGTCGGGGGAGCCTTTTAAAAAAAAAAAAGCTTTTCTTTTTTCAGGGCAGATCGGGGCAAATGAACCTCGTCTGAACCTCCTCGGTTTTCTTATTCAAAAACATTTTATCCACCGTCATATGAGCTCATAAAAAACGCTGAACTGTGTTTATCTTCATGATTGAGTCACTCTGGGATCTGATCCTAAAACAGACTGCTGACTTCATAGAAACGGTTGGGTTGAGTCAATACGGACTGTTTGAGATGATTAATGAGTCACATTTAATCGGAGGAGTTCAATCAGGGGGGATTACTTGTAAAACGCAGGGGACAGGGGGTTATATATACACCTTTGCTTTGCACCTAGACTTCCTGTAAACATTGAGACGGAGATAATGGTTTTTTTTTGGAATTGCAACCTTACATTCAATGAAGTTGGAGCAATTTATAGATTTTAAAAAAAGATAAAACTGTTGGCAAGTAAAAAAAAACAAAAACATGCATAAAATAAATAAAAGAAGCATCTCACCTCCGACCGACACACCGGTGCAAAATAGTGTGTTCACTATATAGACCAGGAGCAGAGCTGAACATCGTCTGAATCATCACCAACCAGTTTTTGAGACGCAAAAACGTGGATTTTCTGATATTTAAATGTACGAATGTGTGAAATCTTTATATATAAATACCGTAGGGAAAAAAGAAAAAGATGTAGTCTGTCTATTTTTAGGTTTAAATACAAAGATACTTCACATGTATTCAGAAAGGAAGCGTACATTTATAAATATAATAAAAAGAAAACTTATGCCCCGGGATAGCGCCGCTCCCGCTACTGTGTTCAGAAAACAGCAACTCCATCGCGGGAGGATGTGAGCAGGAAAATAGAAGGAGTTCAAATGTGCTTAAAAGTGTGAAGATAATCCGCTTTAAGGAACCGATTATGAGCTCCTCATCCTCCTTGATGAAGGACATTGTGAAATGTCAGTGAATCCAGTCCGGACCACACCCTGTTCTTGTACTTACATTACTGTAAAAAAAAAAAAAGAAAAGAAAAATGAACTTGTTTGATGGTAACACGCAACTAAATTAAGTACGACTGAGATTTGAAGAAATCCCAAAGCTGGCATTTTTTTTTTTTGTTTAATGATTTTGGGGTCATGCACTGTTAAAAAAAAATAAAAAGAAATGTATGAACTTCAAATATGTGTATTTATATTACTTCAAATAGTAACCTACGTATCTTGGAGTCTTATTTATTCATTTAAGTAGAAAAATACTTAGAAAATACTTAATGTATGTTTTTAAACCAACAACAATTCTCTTTTTTTTTTACAGTATGTGATTTTTGTCTAAAAACACTGCAGGAGTTAAATAATGTCAGATTTGTGCACCGATAATAAACAAATGTTTTTAAAGTAAAATTGGGAATAAAAGTTTTTCGAAAGAGATTTGAAGTATTTCTTGCTGATTTACAACAAAAAACTTCAACTGGTGACACAAGTAAGTATTTTCAACTTAAATTTTAGCCTGAATAATACTTGATTTAAATACTTGATTTAATTGTGTGTTACCAGCGAGTAAATTATTTTCCCCAGTGTGGACGGGAGGACATGGAAAACCGTATGTCCCCTTTGGCAGGGACGTAGAAATCTGTATTTTTTTTGGCAAAATCTGAAATCTGAAATCTGAATGAAATATCAAAATTTGGTAGTAAAAAAAACCCAGAGTTGTGATCCCAATCCTACAAAACCAGGATACAGACTCGGTAATCCAGCCGACAGAGAATCCAGATCCAATGATGTTTCTGAGTTTTTCAAAACTCTTCTGGTCAGTTTGATGTCGTTCTGACGCTCGGAAGAAACCGGTGCGATGGATCATGGATCCAAAGCAGATCTTGAGGTATCCAGAAAGAAAGAATATATTCAATCGTACCTTTATACATCTTTGTACATACTTATTCTGAAGGTCTCTCCTGAGCGGCCATCTCTGGAGACCTGTTGATCCTAAATATCATGTATTATGAGTAGCATTCATCCGGCTGCCTTTCGTCCATCCCCTTTCCTCCATGAGGAGGATCCTGATCAGAGGATCAATCAGCCCAACTGGCTCTTCATCAGGAGCAGCAGCCGCTCCACTCTGAGCTCCCTCTGGATGTCTGACCTCCTCACCTTCTCTCTAAGGCTGAGCCCAGCCCCCCCCCATAAAGGAATCTCATTTTGGCCGCTTGTATCTTTGACCTCATTCTTTTGGGTCTCTACCCAGAACTCATGACCTTCGCTGAGGGTCGCGATGTAGATGGACCTTTGCCTTCAGACTCAGCTCTTCCTGAGTCCTTGTCCAAGAAACAAGGCCTCAGATTTGACTCCCAAACCAGCCGCAAACCGCTCCAGTTCTGCTGGAGGTCAAGGACTGATGAAGCCAACAGAACCACATCATCTGCAAACAGCCGAGATGCTGTTTTCATGCGTCTGTGTTCATAACCAACCGGTCGAAGCCTCTCCAAGAACCACCAGTCCAGGATGTTATGGTCCTGATCTAATCTAAAAAAACAAAGCAAACCCCTGAAAGATTCAACGTGAGCTGGGATATCACGATGAGGATGTTTAAATACTGAGCTTAATGGTATTAAATGGTTATAATCTGCAGCTGAAAGGACATAATTACACTGATACTGGTTAAAGAAACCAGCCTTCCTCATTTATCAGTTGCATAGCTCAGCTGTTCCCTCATCTCAGCCTCGGGGTGGAACCCCGACACACTGAGCTGCTCTCTGAACCCAAAAAGCTCCCCGCCTTAGGAACCGACCCAGCATCTGATGCACGGGAAGATGAAGGTGATGATGAAGTGGGCAGCGACGGCCGCTGTAATTGTCCGTCACAAGAACGTGGGACCACAGGAATCTACGTGGAGCTCTTCTCCTGATCAACCGCCGGTACCATCTGGTCCGGTCCTGGTTGGTCGACGGTGGTGAGAGCAGCATTTGGAAGTGGGACACTCTCAGCTACTTTCAGGTCCAGTTCCTTTGGTGTTTCCGCCGGTGCCGACTTCAGGAGGGCCAAGACTTTTGTTGGCTGTCCCCCAACGTGATGCCTGTACCGAAGGAAGTAAAAGCATCCTTTAGATTTACACAAACAATATTTTGCTATTTGTTCCCTGTTAATCCAACCCCCCCCCAAAAAAAAAAAAAAAATCTAAATTAAGTTAAATAACTCTTGAAAGCCAAGACCAACAGTTGATCTTAAGTTCACAACCCAAGTCTTGATGCTCAATTAGCATTTTTGTACAAAATGGGTTTTTTTGTGTAGCTGTTCCGATTACTTTTAAAATATGTTCTATACCAGAAAATAACAATATGAAGAGTTCACGGCCGTAAACACGGAATCATGCCGTCAATACGGAAACACGAGCGACGCCACGAAAGTTATTTTGAAAGCTTTCATTTATAGTCTTTACAGTGATGTTTATATTGTTTACAGTGATGTTTATATTGTTTACAGTGATGTTTATATTGTTTACAGTGATGTTTATATTGTTTATAGTGATGTTTATATTGTTT
>VRLP01005506.1:0-36280 GCA_009660295.1 Lophius piscatorius | reverse complement strand
TTCAGGAACATTCAGAAACATTCAGGAACATTCAGAAACATTCAGAAACATTCAGGAACATTCAGAAACATTCAGGAACATTCAGGAACATTCAGAAACATTCAGGAACATTCAGAAACATTCAGAAACATTCAGGAACATTCAGAAACATTCAGAAACATTCAGAAACATTCAGAAACATTCAGGAACATTCAGAAACATTCAGGAACATTCAGAAACATTCAGAAACATTCAGGAACATTCAGAAACATTCAGGAACATTCAGGAACATTCAGAAACATTCGTGTGTGCCACGCAAATAATCAAAGGGTCAAAGGTCAAGGAGTCACATGATGAGGTCAGACCGTCTGGATGTTTTGTTGCTGCCATGACATCAAACATCCAGATAAGAACTTCAGTGTTTAAATAAACAGTTTTTTTTTACTAATCTAGAATAGAAAAGAATAGAATAGCTTTAATGTCGTTGATTTAAAAACAAGGAAACACCGTTTGGCAGCTGTAGTTAACAGCTTAATCTACTCAGAAGATGTAGTGGAGCGCTGAAGGCCCCCATAAGTCTTCCTCACATCTTGGACTGTGTTTGCAGACACTCGTAGAAGCCACAGAGTGACTTCTTCACAGAGCTTGCTGGTGTGACCTTTTTGAAACCACTTCCTGTTTGGCAGCAGACGCTCCTGAGCGGCTCTGAGTCTGATCTCAGACAGGTTTCTCGGTAACCTTCCTCACAACAGCCGTTTCTCGCTCTCACAGCCGAGACGAGTTTCCTGACAGGAAGGACACACAGAAACTGTGACTGAAGAAGTTCAGACTGCTGAAAAATGAAACTCAAGAATAAATAGAGCCTGAACATTTATCATGAAATCTAAATGTGTGCCTGAGCCTGGACCGTTTCACCGTATGAACCTGGACCGTTTCACCGTATGAACCTGGACCGTTTCACCGTATGAACCTGGACCGTTTCACTGTATGAACCTGGACTGTTTCACTGTACGAACCTGGACCGTTTCACCGTATGAACCTGGACCGTTTCACTGTATGAACCTGGACCGTTTCACCGTATGAACCTGGACCGTTTCACCGTATGAACCTGGACCGTTTCACCGTATGAACCTGGACCGTTTCACTGTATGAACCTGGACGGTTTCACTGTATGAACCTGGACCGTTTCACCGTATGAACCTGGACCGTTTCACCGTATGAACCTGGACGGTTTCACTGTATGAACCTGGACCGTTTCACCGTATGAACCTGGACTGTTTCACTGTATGAACCTGGACGGTTTCACTGTATGAACCTGGACCGTTTCACCGTATGAACCTGGACCGTTTCACTGTATGAACCTGGACTGTTGACTCTTTGACTGAATTCCTCTTATGTCTTCCCTTACCTTCTTTGATGTCCTTTGTCACAGGTGGAATCACTCACGATACCTTCCAGAGGGAGCTTTGGTGTTACGATCCTGTGGAGGACGGGTGGAGTCGGCGAGCCGACATGATGGAGCTCCGCGGCCTCCACTGCATGTGCACCATCGGGGACCGGCTCTACGTGATGGGCGGGAATCACTTCAGAGGCAGCGGCGACTATGACGACGTCCTGGGTTGCGAGTTCTACAGCCCCCAGACGGATCAGTGGACGGCGGTGGCGCCGTTGACTCGGGGCCAGAGCGACGTCGGGGTGGCGGTGTTTAACGACCACATCTACGTGGTGGGGGGGTATTCCTGGAACAGCCGGTGCATGGTGGACATTGTGCAGCGGTACGATCCAGAGCAGGATGTCTGGGATCGGGTCTTCAATGTGCTGGAGCCCCTGGGGGGGATCCGGGCCTGCGCCATGACGGTCCATCTGCCGGAGGGGTCGGTGGATGAGGCTCTGATCCAGGAATACCCCCTTCACGCGACCAAGAGCTGATGATCGGACCTCAGACCAGAAGTGGGAAAACGATTAGTGCGGTTTGAAAAATGTAGCGGCGTCTAGTGTTAAAGTTCCAGATTCAGCTCACCCCCCCCCAACCCAGAATGTAATGTACTGAACCGTTACGTGTTCAGCATCGTGGTGGTGTTGGCATCACTCCAAAGGGGGGGCTGTTCCCATTTCTTTTTCTCAGGAGGGATCCGCCCCCACGACCCCGGGAATCGGCTCAAGGGGGGGCCGCAGCAAAATCTTTGCCCCCAAATCTTTCCAAGCTGACCTGGAACCTTCGGTAAGAGCATCACAGTCACCCCGGACGGGTGGAGAGAGGATGCACAGAACTCTCAGTCCACAACTATGGGAAACCGTGAGGTCCGGACGGGGGGGGGGGCTTTAAAACCTTTGTATCCAAACTATTCCAACCGACGTACAACATAATTATTGAGTCCATTTTCCTTTTTTATTGGTCAAACTTGGTAAAAACAGTGAAATAAATGTTCTGAATGTGTGGAAAATAAAGAATATTTATCTTTAGGGTTCATGTTTATCTTTTCATCGATTTATTCACAGACCAACATTCTTTTCCTCTATTTGTTTTCAAACCTTTTTAAATTCTTTACCTGGCAAATCTAGATGAATGTGATTAAAGTTGATGGAATAATTACAAAGTTGTCATTGATTGAAAAAGTACCACAGTAAAAGTACTCACTATTCCACCACAAATAAAAGTACAGCATTCAAACCCTTATTTGAGAATAAGTATTTATTTATTATTGGAATCAGAAAAGTAACGTTTAAATAAAAGTTTAAAGAAGCATAAAATGGAAATAATAGTAGCAATAGTACAAAAAACAAAAAAATCATATTTTCGCTGCGATCACATTTCTAGAACGATGAAAACGAAATTCGTTGCTCCTCATCATCTGATGATGACTCCGTCATCAGAGGAATAAACGGAACCTTCTGTTTGAGAATAAAACCACAGTCTGCTTTATTTGTTCCTCTAGTGATCTATTTCACGGCGCAGGGTCATGAGACGCGAGGAAGAGCTTTCTTCTCACGCACTGAGGAAGAGGAAACCCCCTCAAACATGGAGCGTGTAGCTGCCAGGGCCAGCAGGGCCGCGGCTTCACCTCCTTCTGAACGTCGTACATTTCATTTCCATTCTTTTCCTGTGTTTTCTGGACAGACATCAGACGGATCATATGGAAGGACTTTAAAGGTGCAGTGTGTGAAATTTAGCGGCCTCTGGTGGCGAGGATCCAGATTGTGACTTCAACTCACCCCTCCCTATCCAAGAATCTACGGTGGCTTTCGAGTGTCATAATTGTGTCAGAAAACAAATGATTTGATCTACGTGAAAGAGGACACGCCCCCTTAGGCGATTTGAAGGACAGAGCTGAAAATAAATAAGACGTTATTTATTATGATTTGATAATTTATATTATCTAGACTAGATGCTAATTATTAATTTTTTTGTAGTTATTGTTATTTTGTAAAATTGTGAATCAGTATTTCAAGCCTTTAAGTAATACTTTATGTACATAAATTCGTCCACCTTTTTTTTTTTTAAATATCCAAAATAATGTTATTTTCCATCAACTTAATGTGATTTTTTTATTTTTTATTATAATTTATTTATTTAAATTTTAAGGACAATCATTGATTAGTATTAGTACAGATTTTAATTACTTGAAAATATTATTTCAATCATTTTTTTCATTTTTTTTTTCATGTTTGGTTCTAAATCCCTTTCGTTGCCTTGGAGGACATAAAAGGTCCCCGTCCTGAAACTGACACAAAATAGGATATATAATTTGACAGTGTTACTGAAGGAACTGAATGTTTTTAACGAATATCAGTCCTGATATATCTTTATTATATTATTACTGTATTAATTCATTTTCAGGATTTAAGAATTTAAGCTAGCATAAATTTGTCCAATGAGCATCATAATGGAAAATGACGACCTCAGATAGAAAACTTAAAAAAAAATCAACATTCCAGAATGAAAGTCTAACAACACGGAAAGTTCCAGTAAGTTTCACTGGGGACATTTTTGTCCTCAACAGGCTGTGAGTATAACTTTTGACATACTATACTACTAAAAATGAACCAGAAAATAAACAAAATTAGCACAAAAAAAAAGACCAGAATGTTTTCTGGTGAGGCTCAGGGGTTAAAGGAAACTTGATCCGATCTAGACTCGGGCTCATTAGTTGAATAAATTCCTGATTCGAGCCACGAAGAAGATTTAGAGCCCATATAAGGGAGATGAAGCTCATCTGTCTGCCAGATGACCAAAGACGCTTCCCTCAAACGCAGAGAGGACTTCGTTAGCCACGGTTTACTCAATCAATAAAACCCTGGACCACGTGAATGTGTGACCTTTGGGTTTTTTTGCACACTCCTTCCCAGAATCACAATCTGGTACCGCTTTTTTAATGCAGGGGATTCACTTTTCTCTCACGATTACGCCACATTTTCTGATAAAGCAGAATCATTTTATTTTCTAGAAAACTGATTTTGAAGAATCTGGATGTCACTCAGGATTCGTAACATTTGATGTTCCAGCTCTTAGTCTTATCTGGAGATGAAGGACGACGTTTCGTCGTTATCCTCTCACATCAGATGGACCAGAGAGAGACCAGAGAGAGACCAGAGAGAGTCTACGAGTGTCAGCAGATGCTTAGCGTCTTTAAAACGGTAATAAAAATGTGAGAAAGTAGTAAAAAAGAATGACAAATATTTTCAATTTTTTTTTTTCCAACAAAATAATTTAATTCCCAGAGACGGAATATCTTGCCAAAAAAAATGTATCGCATCGTTGTGGAACTAGATCGTCAACAAAATAATAAATAATACCTTAAATAAAAGATAAATAATCAAAGTTGCCTCGTACCGAAACTTTAAAGTGAATATTAATTTGCCGGTTAGTCGATGTAAAAATAAATGGAGGCCGAAACGGATTTGTCTTTTTTTCTCCTGATGAAATTTAAATATCTAGGACAATGGCCGTTCTGGGCTTCCATAGAAACCGCCAGTTTTGAAACATAGAGATAGTGGCTTTGGAAAAAAACTACCTGATACAGTTGGCTAGTTTAATTCATTATTTATTATTATTCATTATTCCGCCCCTCCGTTTTGGTATAAACCATTAAAATGTTCCCACTCCGATTAAAGGAGGTAGTAACAGAGATGGAACGCACATCTGTAGAAATATGAGACGGAGAGGAAGGTATTATGGGTGCAGTTCACGGCCGGAAGACTTAAATGTGGCCTAGTAGCAGTTAGCAGCTAGTAGCAGTTAGCAGCTAGTAGCAGTTAGCGGCTAACTCAAAGAAGAGGAAAATCATCTGAAAATGTCCTCAGGTTTTGGAGACGGTGGGACGTCCAGGAAGTCCTTATCTCCCGAGACGCCGTGTAAAAGTGTCGGTAGAACTAAGTGATCTTTTTTTTTTCACACATTCACATGAATTACAAGAGTTCTGTTCAGGATAAACAAACAAAAAAACATGGGAGGAATAATCAGTGGGCGAGGGTTGAAATGAAAACATTCCCCAAACATTTTCCAAAATGAATGAAAACTAAAAAAAACTAAAACCCAAAAGCATCCCGGGTGAGACAGAAGGTTCATCTTTGAAGGCGGGTCCAGAGAGATCGTTTCGACCTTGAGCAGCTGTCGTCTTCTCCTCTAACCTCACATTCTGTTATCTTCTGTCAGCTGCCGTCCTTGGCATTCCAAAACATTCCAGCCTCTATTTCCTCCGGCACAAGAAAGCAGAATATTCTTCCATGATGTAACGGAGCCCATCCCTTTTTTTTTTTCTTTTCTCCACGCCGCCTTGAAGCGAATAGCTATTTTTTTTTTTCCAAATAAAGTTCCTGGCTTTACAAAAAGTGGAAACGGCTGGAGCTGGCAGAGCAGAAGCTCCCATCCTGTCCTTCAGACCAGAACTCCGGGCCTCCAGGAGCAAAAATATTGTATTCCGGTTTTCACTCCGGCTCCTCAAGAACTCCATTGGAACAGAACCTTACTTTTTTCTTTGTCCCGGTCCGCAGAGAGTTTTTCCTGTGATGTCTCTGAAAGGTGATGTGTGCGTGGTGACGGGGGCCTGTGGATTCCTGGGAAAGAGACTGGTGAGGCTCCTGCTAGAGGAGGAGAAGCTGGCTGAGATCCGACTGTTGGACCGACACGTCCAGCCGACGTTCCTTCAGTCTCTGGAAGGTAACATTTCCATTTTTTCTTCCCTTTTAAGCCTCGTTAGGGAAATTTTTTGTCTTCTTTTTTGTGTTCTGAAAAATTAATTGGCATCGATTCTAAGAAAAACATAAAAAAATAAAAAAATGTATTTTTAGAGGAAATTTTATAATTTCCATTTCAGATCCAATAATAACCATAAATTTATTCACTATGCAAACAAAATTATTCCTCATGTCAAAGTAAAAATGTACCCTTTAAAATTAAAAAATGTTTGATCGAACTTCCATTTGATAAAAAAAAAATAAATCATATTCAGTTCCTTTGCTTGAGTAATATTACCACACTGTTAAAATACTCCACTAAAATTAAAAAAATGTATGTATTTAAATTATCAAAAGTAAATGAACTTACTTACTATCACAGGGGTTTCTTTTTAAATTAATATTTCTACATTAATGATCAGTTTTTAAGCTTTTTAACTGTTTTTTTTTTAGGTTTAAAGGGTCTCAGGATTTTCCAAACTTATACAAAAACATTTAATCCTTCAGTTTTATCACAAACAGCTTAAGTCAACAGATATGGAGATACAGTAGGAGTACAAGTACAACTACAGCTGTTACATAAATGGGGTGGAGTAAAAGTACAATACTTTTGAGATGTAGCGGAGTAGAAGTTCAAAGAACCATAAAATGGAAATCGGTTAAAGTACAAGTACTTCAAATTTGACCACTAACAGGTGTTGTCATAAAAGCATTGATTATCTTGTCACCATGGTTACCTGTCCGGTGAGAGATTACAAACAGGAAGTGCTGAAGTTCTGCTGAAGTTGATCTAATGGAAGCGTAAAAAATGGACAAGCCCAGTGAATTTGACCTTTGGGCAAATTGTTTTTATTAATTCATTCTTAAAGGTCTAGCCGGCAGAATTAAGCGTAAAAAGCCTTTTTATACACTCTCACAATCTAACAAGAGAGCCCCGATGAAGACCTTCGTAGCATTTTTCGCAATCCAGACGCATTAGAGGTGAGAAGTATAACACAGCATCGTCAGCATATAGAGTCATTTTTTACAACCTGTGAAGCGGTACTCTGTAAACCATCGTCATCTCTTGATGATATATTCTCTGATATCCCCCCAAAAACAGATGAGACAGGAGGGCAGCTAACGTTTTGGATATACATATCCATCAGCCGTAACATTTAGTCTACTGCAAACATTTCTATTGCATATAATAATTGTGTGTGAAGTGATGAGTTCATTTTTTTCCTTCAGACTGCAGTGGCAACACGAAGCTGAATGTTTTCGAGGGGGACATCAGAGACGGGGATTACCTGCGACAAGCCTGCCGAGGGGCTTCGCTCGTCTTCCACATCGCTTCCATCATCGACGTTAGTAATTCCGTGGAGCTCAGTGAGATCTATGGAGTCAACGTCAAAGGTGAGGCCGTCTCCTCAATCCTCTCTGATCTCCGCTGGAACTGTTCCCTTTTTAAAGATGAGCTTAAACAGTTAACAGACAAAGTCGAACTTCTTTTTTTCAGATGATTCTACATTCCCTTGCTAACACTTCGGCTCCGTTGCCATGACTACAATGAAATTGGAAAAAGATTGTTAAATGATTGTCAGCGCTTAAAAAAGAAAAAAGAAATGCGTTGAATAGACACAATCATACAAGAATAACCTAAAGGTTAACCTAAATGTAAAATGTAGCAACATCTAAGGATAAGTTTCCAGATTGCAGCCAATATCACACCTCAGCTCACCCCCCCCCCCCTAAACCAACGATTAAAAAAAACATTATTTTTAGCTGAATATAGAAAAAAACCAACAAGGTAGTTTTGAATATTTGATTCCATTTATTCAAACAGATTTTACAGACTGCACCTTTAAGAAGTGGAGAAAAAACACGGCCAGCCCATCAAACAAACCACGACTTTGGCAGAATCTCCTGGTACATCAACAAACGCACAAAGTGCCCCTGAGCCTTGACTCTGTTGTCGGGGAAGTCTCCTCTGAAACCAAACCAAACCCTTTTTAGTTTCATGCTAACGCGACACCCATCCTTTCCCGACGCCAACCGTCATTTTTGTGCCTGATTTTATTTTATTTTTTTAATGTTGAGCAGATTTTAGGAAAGTTTTGCACCTGGACCACCGACATCAGAGGAGATATTATGGATGACACGCTCAGAGGGACGACCGCATCAGTTCGTGATCTAGAATAAAAGCAGTCTGATTAAAAAGCAGATCCTTTTCTGTTTATTCCACTACAGGGGGAGGGGCTTCCAGAAATGATGCTTTTGAAGTCCTGACAGCATCACAGACTGGTCTAAGAACCGGGATTAAAATGAAATGAATGGCGAGGGAACCAACTGCATATTTAACTGAGATTAACTTTCATTCCCACCGACACTAAAGTCAGAATTATTCACTATTAAAGGAGCAGTCTGTGCAATTTAGGGGTATGACTTTTAACCCTACTAGGACCCGTCCCCAGTTCCGCCTGACCCCCCTTTCTAAATATATCTATCTAAATGAACCTCATGACTGGACAGAATACTTGATGACATCATCGTGACACTTGAAGCTCACAGTAGATTCCTGGTTAGGGTGGGGTGAGCTGAGGTTGAATATATATAGTTTACAATCTGGAACTTCACCGCTAGACGTCACAACATTTTACACGCCGGACTTTTAAACGCACATAACAAGAACTTCTCGCCTTTGCTCTGCAGGAACGCAGCTTCTTCTGGAGGCGTGTCTTCAAGAGAACGTGGCGTCCTTCATCTACACCAGCACCATTGAGGTGATGGGACCCAACTCCAAGGGTGATCCTATAGTTGACGGCAGCGAGGACACGGTTTATAAATGCACCCTGAAGTTCAACTACAGCCATACCAAGAAAGAGGCGGAGCAGAGGACCCTGCAGCTCAACGACGAGCCGCTCCACGACGGAGGCCGACTGGCGACCTGCGCCCTCAGACCGATGTACATCTACGGGGAGGGTTGCCGCTTCCTGTTGCTCCACATGTGTGACGGGATACGGAACAAAGGCGTTCTATTCCGTATGTCTTTACCGGAAGCCAGAGTGAATCCGGTTTATGTGGGCAACGTAGCCGTAGCCCACCTGCAAGCAGCCCGCGGCCTCAAGGATCCGCAGAAGAGAAATGCTATCGGGGGAAAGTTTTACTTCGTATCCGATGACACGCCCCCCATCAGTTATTCAGACTTCAACCACGCCGTCATGTCCCCTCTGGGCTTCGCCATCCAGGAGAAACTCACCGTGCCCCTCTGCCTCTTCTACGCCGTCTGCTTCCTCCTGGAGATTCTGTGCTTCCTGCTCCGACCTTTGATTCGCATCACGCCCCCGCTGAGCCGGCAGCTGCTCACCATGTTGAACACGCCGTTCAGCTTCTCCTATCAGAAGGCCAAGCGCGATTTAGGATATTCCCCCAGATACACTTGGGCGGAGGCTCGCAAACGCACCACGGAATGGCTGGCCTCAGAGTTGCCAAAGGAGAGGGAAAGAATACGAGTTAAATAATCGGTCATACGTCGAAAGAACGCAAGAAAATCAATCGTCCCCTTGAAGAAATATCCAAATATCTACTTTTGTTTCTGATCTTGTTTATGTGTAGTGAAAGTCAAGGTTAAGATTTGAAACAATGGCTTGATGTAGATCGTTATAGAATCTTTAACATTAGCATTATTGGTTTAGCTTAGGCTTGTGTTTGACGTTAGCAACTCAACTTTGATCTTTTGACATGTTTTCGGTTAAATCGTTCATAATTTGCATTCGCTTTAAATGATCTTGCAGACACTATACTAGATACTTTTCGTTCTTCGTTGAAAATGCTCCTACACAGTTTCGCAAAAATAAATTTTGCTCCGCAGAATTCGCACTTTTCAAACAATTTTTTTTTTTCAAAAATTTTTGAAAAATGTCCCACTATTCTAGATTTTGATAAAACTCAATCCTCATGTCACAGTCACAGCTTGTAATACGTGCATATAGCCCTGATTAGTGCACATAAGTAGTATTTTGGCATTTTGTGTACATAATCTATCCAAATGGAGAGTCCTCCTGGTTCTGGTCCACTAGAACCGTGTAGAAGAACATGAACTTTGGGGTATTTCTATCAAATGTGATGCAGAAGTTATCAAAGAGTTTCTGAACAAATTCACTGATTGTTTACTTTCATGGTGCTTCTGTAATATGATGATGTCAGAGCCTGTATTAAAGGTAGGTTTAACTTAAACGTAAACAATGACCTAAACAGGTAAAAGAGATGATTTAATGTAAAAGCCAGCAGGTATGACAGGTATTAACGTAAACCAGTGAGGAAACAGGTTTGTGGGTCATGATTGCTCAGTATTTCCTGACATTAATGTAATGAATGACATGATATATGCTATTAAAGCGGTATAACTCAAACAGTCAGGGTTGTAAACATTGTCTTCTATACTTTATGTGTTTACGTATTAAATGGGGGGATCAACAACTTGACTTTCATTTGTTTTGCACCAGTTTTCCTCGGACGTATGCTGTGGACCTTTACAACGAAAAACGTTTTCGTACTACGGCAAGTACTCAGTGTCAAAAACTTTCTAAATGCGGATCTATGCACCCGTTGCTTATTTGCGGTGAACAGACCAACAATGGCGAGACAGTGTGTGATTTTAGTGAGTACGTTCGAGTTCGTGGGAAGTTAAAGAGGTATTACGTATAAAACAGCATCATCAGCATATAAGGGGATTTTTTTTTTTTTTTTTTTTTTAAACCTGTCAAGCCGCAAATTGTAAAACCAGAGTCATCTCTAGATGACATATGTACTGATGACTCATAGTTCCTTTAGTTTACTTAGAAACATAGAGCAGTACGGTGATTTTAGTGACATTTATGCCGTGGGAAATTATACAATTTCACTTAATTGGTCCAAAAAATGTTTCAATTAATTATCAATCATTGAGCGTCAATGTAATGACTGGCAGAGAGATGAAATAGTCTTCCCTGTGGGTGTGGCCGTAACTAGCACAATAGGCTAATGACCTTGTTGATTTAAGACAATGGAAATAGTGATGGTTGCGACAGGTGGCGCTGTAAATACGTACAACAGACTTTCCCAGCAGACTTCCTGTTAGCGTAGGGAGTGACTTCTGGTGTCTGATCCCACAGAAAATCTCCTGTCGCAACTTTTTTTTCTTCTTTTCTCCTGATGTTATGCTAGCATACATTCGTCAATATCATTTATGGAGACGTACTCGGGTGGGTGTCGCCAATAACTCTGCGTTTGTTGTTGTTTATTGTTGTTTGGTCTGTTTGTCATGTGCTTTCGTTCATACAATCACATTTTCTAATGTACATTAAGTATTAATAAGTATTTTAGAAGTAAAAGAATATCTTGAAAAGGCCAAGTAGAGGAAAAAAAGGAGGTTTTTATTCACACTTAATATTCCCTCAGATCTTAAGCCCTAAATCACTTAATTAATACAAAATGACTGTCAGCGGAAATTAAAGCTACTCTTGACCCAGTTCCCCTGAGAAGGACCGTATTTATTTGTTTTTTCTCTTTAAAAGCCTTTCAAGAAGAGATAAGACCCAGATTAGAACTGTAGCAGCAAACGACTGATAAATACGGAACAGAACCGACTGGACTGGTTTAAAGATTTCTCCGGATATTTACAAAGAGAATGGATTATGCAGACGAGCGGCCATTGTGGAACATTCAATCAAAGTGATTGATTTCCCCTCAGACACAACGGGGTGACCTCTGCCCGCTCGCTGCGACGCCGGATGCGTGTCCGCGGCTCAAACGGCCGCCGAGCCAGAGTCCAGCGTTTTAAACAAACAGCCGTTGAATACCAATGAGGTCATGGATTCACCGCCAGGCAGAGCGCTTCAAACGCTCGCTGCCTCAGAACTGTGAGAAAAAGAAGAAGAAGAAACCTCACAGGAATGTGATGAGTGAATTAAAGGACAGACGAAGGTTGTTGTGGATCCATTCAGGCTCAATGTGGAGCTTTACAAAAAAGGATCTCTAGTATCTTTGTGGAGAATTGTTTTTTTCTTAGACTGTCTACTGTGGGTTCTTGTGGATCTCCATGACGACCGTTGGCCCGTTTGAGGCTGAGTAGTCCCCCCAGAGTTCCAGAACTCCCCGTTGTTGAGATCTTCAGTCGCCAGTCTGAGGATAATCAGAACCAACTGAAGCTGAAGTGGACCATCTGCTGCTAGAGAATGCATTTGGAACCGAAAACCGTCCTCCTCTGGGTTCTGACCAACTACATCGCCTCTCTGGTGGCGGGTAAGTGTCCGATCACGGGAGAGTTTCTCCTCATGCATGACTTACTGAAAAGATTTTTTCATGCTATGGTTTCAAACATGCGTGCAAAACAAAATTAGTGAAAGAAAGGAATGTGTTGAACATGCTGAACTCTGGAAGGTCAGAGGAAGAAGATCTGTCGATGATTAACTCGTTTAACGATCCGTCAGTCATGAGGTTCACTTACAGTCGCGCCTTTCAAACATTGCCTCGTATAAATGCGCTGAAATCAGGACTAGCTGTTCAAAAATGAGCTTTTTTGGAATGAAAAACCTCAAAATTGACTTTCACTTAGAGTTAAAGGTGCAGTGCGAAGATTATCGAGGTGATGCTGAATTAATGAACATATTTATAACTATGTTTTTATTAGCGAAAACAATGTGTTTTTTAAACATAAGCTTAAAGACCCTTTTCTCTACAGAGGGGGCGTGTCCTCTTCAATGGCGGCAGCCATGTTTTTATGTTTGTACAAAAGTAACGTTTGTAAAAAACGTTTTGCCTCCAACAACCAACGAAGAAGAAGATGGTAGAATAAGTTCTTGTTGGATAAATATTTACTTTGGTGAAGAAAAGACGATCATACTTATTAATTTAGCACAAGAGAAAGCGAAAACGTCAAGACTTGACTCGTGAAACCATGAGGTGAAATTCCGTTTCGCAAGACCTTGGGGTCAAAGGTGACTCACAGGTCTAGCAGGGGCTGACGGCGAGGTTTCAGGCTTCTTCTTGTGCTAAATAAATTATTGTGATCGTTTGTCAAAGTTTGGGAAGTCCTTCAATGCAACTGTCAACACCACCACTGTTCGGAACTATCTTCCACATGTACTATCCAAAGGATCTTCATCACCTGACAGGATCCGTCGTAGATTCTTTGGTAGGGAGGGGTGAGCTGAGAACTCAATCTCCAACCGCTTTACCACTAAATGTTCTCGCACTGCACCTTTAAGGATTCACTTAGTTTTACATCACTAACAGAACGGTTTAGTTTCCTGCTCCAAAGATCATCTGACCTTCAAGCGTCAACAGTGACCACGAGACTCACTGTTGACCCACTCAGGCCCGATCAATACGGCGCTGTCTCCCGATCTTCCAGCAGGTGTGGAGGCGCAGCAGAAAGATGAGGAGTGCGCCGACCTGAGCAACACCTCCTGGTTGGAGTACCGGCTGCAGAAGACCAAGCTGCAGGTCCGGTACCTGCTGCTGACCAGGAGGAATATCGGCTGCGCTCACACGTTCAACTGGGAGTCTCTGACTGAGACACAGGAACCCTCCCACTTCAACGTTTCCCTCCCCACAAAGGTCATCATCCACGGATACAGGTGTGGAGGAACGGAGGCGACCCGACTCTTCATGGGTCCCTCCTGCACATTAAATATTCAAACCTTAACTTCCCAAAAGTAAAAAACACTTTTGACCTGAACCTTCTCCCCTGTGCCCCCACAGAGCCCTGGGCAGTAAGCCCACCTGGGTGAAGGAGCTGGCCCAGGCCCTGCTCCGGGTGCAGGATGTGAACGTTCTGGTGGCGGACTGGGTCTACGGCGCCTCGTTCGCCTACAACGGGGCGGTGGAGAATTACAAGGAGGTGGCTGTGCAGATCTCCGTCCTCATCAACCAGCTGCAGGTGACAGAAAGAATCGTCATGGTTACCAAACTTCAATCCTTCACTGCTATGTTCAGGAGTTTGGTGGATGAAGTTGCATTTTTTTGTAGTGAAAAGTTTGGGAATGTTTGACAAATGGATCAAAAGTTATTATCTAGCAGAACAAAAAGAAAATCTGAGGCGGAGTCAGAGGCCAGTCCCCCCGACGGGTGAGCTCCCCCTACTGGAGGGACCTCGCCACTTCCAGAGGAAGTAAAACCTCCCCAGAGATTTATCATTTTGCAGCTGCTCACCGAATGGAATCCCCCTGGTGGACAGTTCTAACTGCAACGTTTCACCTCTGGATGGTTTCTCGAGTCGGGTCTTCATGTTTTCTTTCTTTGATGGAATGGTTTAATCCACTGCCGGGTTTTTCCTGTGCTAAATAATAAGTATGCTAAATAATATTGGTCAACATTTGAGTTCTCTTCACCCTTGACGGTCTTTTGGTACTTGAAGGCCACCATAGATTCTTGGTACTGCACCTTTAACATCTTATGACTTTACTTCCTTAGAAAGGTAAATGACGGCTCATTGGACGGATTGTCCTCAGAAGGACTTAAACATGTTGACTCTTCATTCTTCCGTCTGCAGACACACGGATGCAAGCTGGAGAGCTTCCACTTCATCGGGGTCAGTCTCGGGGCGCACGTCGCCGGTTTCGTGGGGACCCTGTTTGAGGGGAAGATCGGAAGGATCACAGGTGAGTCGGTACCACCTTCAGGTGAGGCAAGAGTCCGTGAAGTCTTTTCTGAAGACGGATCAGATCTCCTAATGTTCAACTGAATGGAAAATTATTTTACCTTGATTTTCCAATGTAGGTCATAAAGTCTAAACTCCATTATTCAACCTCAGATTAGACGACCTTCCTCCTCTAGGCAGCACCAGATGAATACCAGAACCATGAGAACCTGGTCAGCGTTGCTGCGGGAGGAAACAATAACAGCAGCTGTGGCGTCTACAGAGGAGAGGGCGAAGGTCGCTGCAGTCTCTCCTCCAGGCGGGATGAGTTTCACTGCGACCTTGGGAGTCCAGTTCTCTACAAACGATAGAGGCTCTCCGATAAGAACCGCTCTGAAGCTGTGGGAGGAGACGCGGTCCTCTTCTCATCCCTACAACCCAGAAAAAAAATATATAGAAATACGAAATACACACGTAAAATAAAAGAATAAAGTGCAGGAAAATATGAAGAAATGGGGAAGATTCTGATCTCCGTAATGGGTTTATATAAATATACATATAAATCAAATGAGTTAAATAGTCCAGGTTCAGATGTGTAATAGTGCATTTAGAAGAACACACATGGTGTGTATGAATTCATCCGTGCCAGTAAATAGATGATAACGTTAAAAATGCTTTGATTCAATATAAACTTTCTTTAAAGGTCACTTTAATCTGAAAAACGGTGATTTCTCCTGATGACTCATCGTGAAACAGTGACGTTCTCGGTCCTTGTCGTCCAGGTCTGGACCCCGCCGGGCCCATGTTTAAAGGAGCCGACACCTTTGACCGCCTGGACCCGTCCGACGCTCAGTTCGTCGACGCCATCCACACGGACTCCGACTGTGAGACAACTTTACTTCACCTTAAAACCATGACACCATTTTCACCCGACAAAAACTTCTTTCTTTTTATGGTTTAGCTTCTTATTGCATATCTTTTGACTTTTGTTCTGATATTTGCTGTTTTTATTTCTGTTTCTCCAAAGTGACCTTGAGTCACCTGAAATCTGCCCATAAATAAAATGAGACAAAAGTTATATATATGAAGATAATGAATTCCAACAAAGACTATCCAACTTACTGAAAAAACATTAATGACTTGATTGATGTTAATCTGGAATAATCCCAGACACTTAAAAATCCTTTATTAGATTATGGATAACGCCGACTCAAGGAGTCTTCATCAGGGCATAAAGCCATAAAGAGACAATCAGGAACAGGTGTAGTCATTTAAAAAAAACAACGCCTGTACAGCAGGTCATGTGACCTAGTCACGTGACCTGACAATACAGCCATATAATAGAGAACAGACCTAGAAACATAGAACAAAGGAAAAACACAAACACATATATATATATATATATTTGAAAAAATCTTTTCTTCATCATCAGATTTCGGCATCTCCATCCCCGTGGGTCACATGGACTTCTTCCCGAACGGAGGAAAGGACCAGACGGGCTGTTCTCGCTCCAGGTTCGCCTCCAGTAAGTCCAGAACTCCCTGAACCCTCAGAGGGAAGATTCTGAATGAAAGTGTCATAAAACAGAGAGATTTCTATGAGGTGTCAGCTGATGTCTGCAGACCGTATTTTCTCGTCTACTTCCCAGTGTACGACTACGTCATCTGTGACCACATGAGAGCGCTGCATCTCTACATGAACGCCATGAACGGCTCCTGTCCTCTGGCGGGGATCCCCTGCTCCAGCTACCAGGACTTCCTGAAGGGTCACTGCGTGACCTGTGACATCTTCAAGGGAGTCTGCCCGACTATAGGTGAGATTGAAACACCCTATCCATGTGGTTCTCTTACCTTTATACTTCCTGTGCTTTTCACGTATTCTCCTTTCTCCTCCTGTCTTCCCTCAATTCTCCTCATGTGTGATTGTCAATCATGTTCACCTGTGTCCCCTTCTCCAGCTGTGTCTCATTGTCTCCTGTGTCCCCTGTCCTCACCTGCCAGTTTGTTGTTGAGCCCTGCTCTCGTCACATGACCACTTCTAGCAGCTTCTTATCTGTGCGGCGCCTGATCTTCAAACACATGCAGATACGATGAACGTCGGTGGGGCCCGGCTGATTGGTGACCTTTGACCCTCGCTCACTCGCCGCGTCTGTGTTTGCAGGTTTATCAGAGGCCAGTGGGGTCTCCGGTGTTTCGCCGATGCCCGAAGAGCAGAAGCTGTTCCTGTTCACCTCATCCTCAGCACCCTTCTGTGGTGAGTGTGTGTGTGTGTGTGTGTGTGTGTGTGCGTGTGTGTGTTATTTAACCCTTCTTCTTCACTTTAACTTTTACTCACATCCAGCAGTTAGCCCTAGATGTTACAGACTGCACCTTTAACTGTTAAACACGAAAACACAATTCCACCAGGGTTTTAAAAAACAACCAGTTACTTCGTTAATACTTCATTTTATGTCCTACTTCCATGGCAGCTAAAAATAAAAACTCCTCTGATGTGAGTTGTAGGCAGAGAAGTGCTGAGTAGACGTTTTTTTCCTCCTCAGCTCATCACCTCCTGCTGGAGCTGGAGGTTTCTCCTCTGGATAAGAGCGCAGAGGTGGAGGTCAGGCTGATGACGCAGGGCCTGAGGAAGGAGCAGAGACTCAGGCTGTAGGTACCACACCTCCAACACCATCATCTCATCCAGGGGTGGATCTAGTGGATCTACCGGGGTGGCAGGTGGAGGGGACAAGGCGTCTTCAAGGGGTGGGCAACGGCCACCCTGTGCCCCCTCTAGAAGACACCTTGCCAACCCCAACTGCCACCCCATGTCACCCCATGTCACCCCATGTCACCCCGAGAGGTTTGAGTTTAATGTCCAGCGTGTTGAAAGAGGAGGAGCTGGTTCTGTAAGTTCTACCTTATGACCACAGGGGGCAGTGATGGACCTCAGTGGTGCTGCTGGTCAGAAACTGGTTCTGTGTGTTCAGACTGTTCACATACGTGTGGGTGAATCTGTTTCAGTCAGACCAGTACGACGGTGTACCGGGCCGTGGTGGCGTACCCGCGGCGTCTGTGCGAGATCGGCTCCATCGAGCTGAAGAACACCGGCACTCGATTCTACAGACAGGGACATATCCACGTCAAGTCCATCTGCCTCTCCGAGATCCCCACCCTCAGGTACTGCACCCAAAGGACCTCCACCACTAGCACCTATAGGACTAGCAGCACCAGCACCCATCAGACCAACATGACCACCACCCATCAGACCAACATGACCACCACCCATCAGACCAACATGACCACCGTCCATTATACCAACATGACCACCACCCATCAGACCAACATAACCACCACCCATCAGACCAACATGACCACCACCCATCAGACCAACATGACCACCACCCATCAGACCAACATGACCACCACCCATCAGACTATAACACACTGCTCTGTTTCATTTCCAAAATTTCCCTGACTCTACAAATCAGCCATAACATTATGACCACTCATCCTTGTAGGTGAAGTCAGACCGGGCTACTGCAGCGGATTCTGCTCCCTGTCACTCAGGAGTTCTATCTCTACCCTCTGAAGGTTAACATTTGAATGACATTGACGTGTGTTTGTGTCTCAGGCCAGTGGAGCCGCTGTGCGTGAACAACATCGATGTGAGGCGAGGAACTCTGTGGTCACATGACTATGTGCAGCGGTGCGGCGTCTCCTGAAGACCTGCAGAGAAGTGGACCCACGTGACGCCGGTTTGACATTTCTGTCTCATCGACGTAAAGATTCTCATTTACGGCCATTTTTATTCTGTCGTACGTTGAGCCAATGTGAATAAATTAATTTAATGAAATGTGACCGATTCCAAGAAACAGCATTTTAAAAATCATCACTTTTAATAAAATAACACTTGAATCACAAACAAATATAAAATATTTATTTAGAGGTTCCCTTTAACCATTTATGTACATATAATAATTCAGTAAGAACAATAGTTTTATATATATATATATATATATATATATATATATATATATATATATAATTAATGTAATGGAATCAGACCCAGATAAACCTTCAATTTTGCCTTTTTTTTAATATATATTTATACTAATACCCATATATATATATATTTATATATATATATAAGCGGCACAAATACATGCTGGCCTGAATCCTCAAATAAAATCCTGAAAATAAATGATTATTTGATGGTTATGCTGGATTCAGTTTAAGGAAGTGGACGCTCTTTAAGGATGAGGCTGAATTAATGTATTTAAATCGAACCAAACTGTCAGAAAAAACACTTTCATCGGGACTATTAACGATAAAACTAGATGTAAATTATAAGTTAATACAACGTTAAGGTCAATGTTTTGGTAAATCGTTTTTTTGAGTGCGTCTGAGGGGCGTCGGCAGATTTAAACCTCGTCTATAATCCGGTTTTAGGTAGATTTTTCGCCGACATGTACTAAATGTTGCTGAATTCTGTTAAATGTTTTAATCTTATGAATAAAATAAAAACTGATGGATAACCTTTGGTGTTCTCTGTTTATGTTTGGAGGTTTGATACGTGAGTTTTTGATGAAAGGAGCAAATATAATCTTAAATCTTAAAACTGAATGTTCATGATGCATAAAGAATAAACCAACGCTGACGGACACGATGTAAAGTCGTCAGAGGAAACGTTTTAGAGCTTTACGAGCACTTCTTCATCTTTCTCCATTTCTAAAGACAATAATAGACAAATAACTCAGATTACAGTATAAAGGTGTTTATTAAAGTAGTTACAAAATAAAAGCATCAGACGCCCAATATATCACCAGAGAAGAAGAAAGAAGACGTCCTCTGGAGGAAACATGCTTGAGAATCCGAACAACAGGCTCACATTTGGACCTGAACCACTTTATGATCCAGATAATTGAACTAAACTAACATCCAGAAGGTTGTGGAGAATAAGAAGGATATTTTACATGATAAGGATTAGGAATTGAATTTGATGAGAACATCTTTCCAGGTAATTTTATTTCCAAAAATCATTAGGATCACAAAAATGAATATACTCCTATCAGCCATAACATTATAACCACTGACAGGTGAAGTCAGAATGGCGTTGATTACCTGGTTACCTGTCAGTGGGAGGGATATATAAGGTAGAATGAGAAGATTTTCTCCTGAAGTTGATGTTGGAAGCAAGAAAAATGGACAAGCTTAAGGGTCAGAGTGGCAAAAGCCATAGATTGGGTCAGAACATCTTGCAGGTTGTGTTGGGTGTCCCAGGCCTGCAGTGGTTAGAACCTACCAAAGTGGTCCAAGGGAGGACAACTGATGAACCAGATGTGTGATTTTCATCAGTGTGTGTCGGGAGTGAAGGCCAGCCCGTGTTTTCGGATCCAACAAACGAGGTTCTGTAGCAGAAAACTTATGAAAAAGTTCATGCTGGTTCTGATGGAACACATTGTGACACGTCAGAGCTGTAGACCATGGAGTAAAGACTACTTATAGTTAAAATGTAGAAGCATCTAGTGGTGAAGTTCCAGATCCAACATCCCCCCCAACCCCCATCCCCCCCACCCCCCCAGAAATCTAGCGACATGAAAGCTTTACAGAATAAATAACAAAAGAGGATTTTCTAAATATATCTACCAAAAGGGACCCAATCACATGACAGGATGCTGATGACATCGTTCTCATGCTTCAAGTCCACCGAAGATTCTGAGAGAGGGAGGGGTGAGCTGAGGTGGGATACAGGCTGCAATCTGGAACTTCACCACTAGATGGCACTACATCTCTCACACCGCGGCCTAGAGTGGGGAGGAGGAAGAGTATACGTGCTCAGGGCTGAAGACTGAGGTGATGGTAGTGACAGAGAGCGAGGAGGGGGCGGTCTCAACACACGTGACATGTGACACATTCGTATTGCAGGAGTGCAGAGGTTCTCGCCCTCCTCGGAGAATCTTCTCTCACAGTTTGGGCGTGTCGGTGGGAGCCAGCGGCGCTCTGCCTCGCTGGTATCGAGGCGGTCGCTTCCATTCACCATCACCTCCTGCGGGGTCAACACTCCAGTTAGGAATGATCGCACTGTCACATGACTGTCACATGACTGTCCGGACACACACACACACACACACACACAGCAAGAAGGTTCTGGGTTCAAATCCACCTGTCGAGTTCGCATGTTCAGTCCATGTTTGTTCGTTTCTCTAAATAAAGCATGAGTGGATCTTTGTCTCTATGTGATTTGACCCCGCCTCTCACCGAGTGTCAGCTGGGATAAGCTCCAGCCCCTCCTGCGACCTTGTAAAGGATGAGTGTTCACAGAAAAAGTATGATCCTTTTTTTCCAAACGTGTCCCTATGGACCCTCTCGAGACCTTAGATCGGGGACGTCCAAACATTTGAGCAACATGCTATAAAGCCCCCCCCCCCCACCCACCCACCATCCTAATAGCAGCTTGTGGCCAATCAGAGGCAGGGGGGTGGGGTTCCCTTTTCACAGTAGAGTAGAGAGGTCAGGGTCAGGGTTCGGGTTGCAGTGCAGCTGTGCATCAGTAGGTCATCTCAGTGAGAGAGAGAGAGAGAGAGAGACATACACAGACTCAGGAGAGAGACAGAGAGAGAGAGAGAGAGCGAGAGAGAGACACACAGACTCAGGAGAGAGAGAGAGAGAGAGATTCAGGAGAGAGAGAGAGTAAGAGACACACACAGACCCAGGAGAGAGAGAAAGAGAGAGAGAGACAGAGAGAGAGTGACACACACACAAACTCCGGACAGAGACAGAGAAAGTGAGTGAGAGAGAGAGAGAGCGAGCGAGAGACACACAGACTCTGGAGAGAGAGAGAGATTGACAGAGAGAGAGAGAGAGAGAGATTGACAGAGAGAGAGAGAGAGAGTAAGAGACACACAGACCCAGGAGAGAGAGAGAGAGACAGAGAGACTCAGTTTAGAACCAAAGTCCTGATGGAAATGATCTGCCCAGATATAAATTCATTCATAATTATACAAACTCAAAGGTGGATCTGAACCAAGAACCTACTTCCTGTGAGGCGACAGTTCTAAAAACCTTTATTTATGACTTATTTTCTTATAATTGTAAAATGTGTGTTAAACTACATACATTGGATAAATTACAACAATTTCTTCTCTGTAGAAAAGAAAGAAACCAGAACCAGAACCAATGATTGGACCGGTTGAACTTTGTGACATGAGTTTTGGATCTTCTCACAGGATGAACATCAACAAACGACATTTAGATAAACGTTTGAGGTTCACGTTATACAGATCGTACTTTTTAAACCAACAAATGTGCCATCCGGTTGAGGGCCGTATCCGTGGTAACGACTGATCTTCATCAGTTCGTCATGCATCAAATTGGTCCAGCCGTCTAAAGAGTTAAAACTTCTGCTCTGGTTGAAGTCTTAAAAGTATGCCGGTAAAAGTGAAGCACTTAGAAAACCATGCAAGTAAAAGTAAGTATCATCAGCATACGCTGTAAATGGACGAGTTCATTTATGCATATATTTATTACATGTACGTGTTTTATGTATTTTATCTACCGTCTAAATCATCGAAATGGAATTACCTCACAAATGTTCTGGACTATTAAACGCAGCCGGAGACCATTTTTACAAAAACAACACTTTTTGTATTTTTACGGACTTTTTTTCCTCTCTTTAATAATAATTATTAAATTTGACTGTAATAATCCAGATTTGCATCAATTCTGTAAATGTTTTGTGTTTTGGAGGCAAATTCTGTCCCTCTGACCTTAGATCCTTTAATCAGTCAATAATCCAGTAAGTATTCATTTATCCTCAAAATAAATTTCACTATTTCATTTCATTTCAATGATTTCTATTTTTTTAAATCACAAAAAAAAAAATCATGCCTTCAATGTTGACCAACAAAAAAATTCTTGCTGTCTTAAATTCTAAAATAAAAACCAGAAAACAAGTTAATATTTGATCAGGGCCGATGTTTGTTAAAAGCATAACTATTAAAAGTATAAAATAATATTTAATACATGGCATTTTATGTCCTCCGACATGGTAAAATGTAACTATTCTAGTTCAAATGAAAGGGAATCTAATATTGGATAAAACATTTTTATAGTTTTTTAAATCTTACTTTTTGTAAAAACATTTTTATAATTTTTTTTTAATTTAATTTTTTGTCAAAACATTTTTATAATTTTTTTTTAATTTTAGTTTTTGTAAAAACATTTTTATTTTTATTTTTATTTATTTTTTCTAAAAACATTTTTATAATTTTTTTAATTTAATTTTTTTGTAAAAAAAAATTTATAATTTATTTTAATTTTATTTTTTGTACTTTTTACCCTTTAATGTCCTGCTCAGCTGTTTGGTTGAGTTTATTTTGAGTCTCTATTCTTATTTTTAAAAATGTGACTGAACCTGTTTTATAATGAGACCCAGCGTCAGAACAAAAAATGCTAAACAGTAAGGGGCCGAGGACGGCGCCCTGGGGGACACCAGAGTAAGTAGGATTTATTTTTCTATATATAAAAGCATGTGAGGACTTACTAAACAGAATTATGTAACTTCATACAACCAAAAATAAAATTCTAATATAGGTGAAAAAGTTTTCTACCAAGAAATATAATTTAAAATCATCTGAAATAATAAAGTTTTTTCTTTAACTGTTTAAAAACCAGCGTGTCCAGACGATTAGTCATTTTATAACAAATTAAGAGTTTTTTTAGATAAAACATGCAGGGATATATTTGTTTGACACAGGTTAAAAACAGGCGGTGAACAGTTTGACCTTTGAAGAGTCGATGCTCAGGTAAATAGATTTTGATTCGTTTGTTACGTTTAGGAATGACGTCGATCAAAGAAGTAAATTCATTGAAAATGGAAAAACATTTTTTAATATATTATGTTTGATGGCCGTTTAAAGAAGCGGACGTTTAAGTGAAGCCCCTCAAAAGCCCGGTTAGTAAGAATTGTGCCCCACATACCGCCCACGCCGCCCAGGTGAGATACTTACATGTAGCTTAAGTGGTGACCCCGTGTGTTAGCTCCAGAGCCCCGCCCCTCTACCTCAAATAATCCCTCTCACTGCCATAATCCATCAAGGAGCCCGCCACATCAGCAAAGTCCTCCAGAACCAGGCTGTCGGAGTCCTCACCAGAGGGCAGCTCCGGGTCGCACGCCCACGGGTGCTGATGGCGGTCCTGCAGGGGGGGCTGGGGTTCGTCCATGCTGGAGTGTCTTGGTCCCTGCGGGTAAGGCTGGAGGGGGAGGGACTCCGCTGGGTCGGACATCTGGTAGGCCGGTGCCGGGTCCTCCTCCTCCTGCCTTTCGGTTTCTGGCTCCTTGGCGGTTCCGCCGTCGCTGCCGCTGCCCCCTTCGCTGCCCTGCGAGGGGGGGGCCAGCACGTGGTAGAGACTGGGCAGGCGGATGTCCAGCAGCATGCCACTCTTGATGTAGAGCTTGTTGTTGAGGTTGTAGAGCTTCTCGGCGATGTCGTAGCCTAGCATGATGGAGAAGACGCGGGCGATGTAGCGCTCCTTGGATATTAGCATGTATAGGCGCCGCCGCCGCCAGGAGATGAAGCGGGAGTCTTCCTCTGCCGTCAGGGTCACCTGGAGGAAGCAAGCAGCCAACTTTACTCCAAAGTGGTTCCTAGAAGATTAACACCAGTTAGCCATAACATTATAACCACTGGCAGGTAAATCAGAATAACGTCGATTACCTCGTTACCGTGGCACCTCTCAATAACTGGGATGTATTTGTGAATTTGTTGATCAAGCATAGGAGTCAAAAGGGTCAAGCTGTTGGTCTTGTTTGGCGTTCCTGATCTCCAGTGATCAGTACCTACCTAAAGCGGTCTGACGAGGGACAACGGGGTCATGGGCGCCCAAAGCTCATAGACGCATGTGAGGAGTGAAGGTTAGCCTGTGTTGTTTGATTGGACAGAGGAGCTACTGCGGGAAAAGTTGCTGAAAAATGTCATGCTTGTTCTAATAGAAGGTTTGCAGAACAGACAGCTGATCGCAGATCTGTGTTTGGCAGAAAAAGGGGGTACCTACACAATATCAACCACGTGGTTTTAATGTTATGGCTGATGGATGAACATGAATAGTTCTTTTTTTTTTTACCTGAAAGCATCTACTGAAGGACAAATACCAAAAATAAATAAATGAATGCAAAATCCTCTATTGGTCCAGACCGTACAAATGATCAGTTTTAGCAGAACCATCAGCCACCACCACCACCAGCGATTGGACTTCATTCCATTAAAAATTCCCTGAAGGACTAAAAGCTTTCTGACAGATGGTTACTTCAGCACATAAGATTTAAAAAAAAAATCTTCTTCAAAGGTTTCTGATTCCAGATCCTTCAACTTAACTCGACCCTCCGGATTCAAAAGACAGGAAGTGGATAAGCATCTTTTCATTTTCTGAGATGCCTTACCTGGAACTTTCCTTCCTCGTTCGGTCGGAGGGACTCCCACTCAGGAGAGTCCAGGAACTGGTGGCGGTGGATGTAATGCAGGAACTGGCCTTCCAGAGACACGTTCATCCTAGAAGAGAAGGAGACGGCTGGAGGTCAGGATCGCTGTGAGGAAGACATTTCTCAGGTGGATTTATGATCCCACGCCAGGATCCCATCATTCATCCGGCGCCAGGACTTTCCTCCCTCAGAGGTGAGCTCTTCCTCACAGCGCTCTGGGAATGAAACCCTCGCTGGATTACGTCAAAAGTCTCTAGTTTGTCCTCATTTTAAGGTGAGGTGGCTCATGTGTCGCAACAGACGGTCTGCTTCCTGTCATCCTCCCGCCGGGCTGGAACCCTCCGCCGCCACAGGAGTCGCATAAAAACTGTTTTTCACTCATTCATTTATTTTCTGTATCTGCTTATCCTGTTCAGGGACGCAGGGGGGCTGGAGCCTATCCCAGCTGACACTTAACCAGAGGCGAGTTAGGAGTTGTGTTCCTTTAAGTAACGTTTTTACGGTAACACAATAAAAACCAAAACCACCAAAAAACACTATTAAACTGTTATTTATTTATTTTTTACATTTTTGTATTTTTACTTTTAGAGTTTCTTTCTTCATAATTTCGTAATTAGACTTACGGAATTACAGAAAAGTTGATTATTTTGGGGGGAATTCTGTATTTTCAACCTCAGATCATATAACTTGTCAGTAATTCACTTTATAATCCAGATTTTTCCAGACGTCAGAGAAAAAGAACGACGCCTTTAATGTTTTTTTTTACTTTCATTCCGACAACAAAAATAGTTTTTGTAGTTTTTCTATCACATGGTGTCATTCTCCGTAGTTACATCAAACAGGAAAATACATCCATTAGAGAATCCAGTTCTTAATTACCTCTGCCGAAGAGGTTATGTTTCCACTCCTCTACGTTTGTTTGTTTGTTTGTTTGTGAGTAACATTACGGAAACACTCCTGGATGGATTTGCATGAAATCTAACCCAGATGTAGATTTGGCACATTACATTTTTCACAAAATCTAAATACAATAAAATAAAACAAGCCGCTCAGAGTAGTAACAACAGAAAGTGTCAATTGCTCATTGGGCTAGACGGAGACGCTGAAGTGGAAGACACAGAACACAAGCGGCTGCAGAAGATTGAGGGGTTGAAATCCTGAAAATAAAGTAATATTTGATCTTGTGATCAGGACTGATGTTAGTTAAAAGCATTAAGCCAGTAAAAGTGTAATATAATATTTTAATATATAATATTTGATGGTAGTTTAAGGACAGTTTTACGCCCTCAGAGAGCA
Organism: Lophius piscatorius; assembly: GCA_009660295.1. NCBI lineage: Eukaryota > Metazoa > Chordata > Actinopteri > Lophiiformes > Lophiidae > Lophius > Lophius piscatorius. The sequence goes on along the minus strand of VRLP01005506.1, from coordinate 9,777 downwards.
TGTGAGCCTAATGACGCGACGCAGGAGGGAACTGCGCAACATTGTTTTAGTCAGCCCCCACATCACGGGACACCATTTCCCAGAAGGCCGTGTTCAGACGGACGGCAGACTGGTGAGTCACAGATAAAAATACTCTGTTTACAACGTCTCCAGGACTGAAGGAGCTCCGCTTTGAGGATGTTTGGATGAAGATTCTAAGAGTCTATATTTCCTGTGACAGTAGCTGCTGCCAGCAGGCCGCCGCCTGCATCCATCTCTGCGAAAAGCCGTTAAAATGAGAGATTCTCTACGATCACGAGATATTTGTTAAAAGCTGCAGCTTAAACTCTCCAAGCTGACCGGGGAATTCTAAAGGGGCAGTTTGTCAAATTCAGGGGGGATCGCTATGAATGTAAGAGATATAATATTAATAATTAGATTCACGTTAACGAATAATCAGCTGATAATAAAAATCCCTTTCTTGATGTTGTTTGTGTCTCACACACACACACTCCCATACAAACACTCACTCACATACACACACACACACACATTCACAGTCACACTCACATTAACACACACACACACTCCCATACAAACACTCACTCACATACATACACAAACACACACACACACACACATTCACAGTCACACTCACATTAACACACACACACACTCCCCACCTCCCAGACAGCAGGAAGGAGAGCTGGTCGATGGGGGTCTTGCTCTCCACTGCGTACGTCTCCCCTGCCTTCAGCTCCACCACCTTGTTCTCGAAGGCGCCCGTGATCTCCTTGAAGACGTGGACGGGGACGCCCAGCGGCAGGTAGACGGCGTGGTAGAGGCCGCTCAGCTCCTCGCCGCGGATGCCCTCCCGGCGCAGCCGGAAGAGGAGGTGGCAGACCTGAGCCGAGGCGGACAGCAGGAGCAGCAGGTTCCAGCTGAAGACGTCCAGGCCGCACATGGTGAGCCAGCCCCACAGGGTCAGGCACAGGAAGGCCGGGGTCAGGAAGCCAAAGATGAAGAGGCACCCGTAGGCGCCGCTGCCCCCCATGTAGCCCAGGAAGAGGAAGGTGTTGCCCAGGTGGTAGACGGCGCCCTCGGTGTTGTTGCTCCAGCCATCGCAGAGAGGAGCGGAGAACAAGCTGTCCAGGAGAGTGGCGTTCTCTGCACTCATGTTGGGAAAATCTCTTCTTCTCTGTTGGCTACTTCCGTCCCATCGACAAACACAACCTCCAGTTCTGTTGGAGCCGAGGCTCGGTCCAAAAATAAACAGGAAATAAAATCAGGGTTGGTTCCCGCGGCCCAGCACTGGAAAATTCTTCACCGTGAAGAAGCTGCAGTTGTTACAGAACCACAGCTGGAACGGGTTTCTTCTTCGCTCATTGTGCGTCCTCTGGCTTCTCCCCTCTGAGTCCTTCCTGTCCCCTCGCTCGCCGTCTACTTCACCCCCCAGAACCCCCCCCCACAGGCCTGCACTGTGGAGCCAACAGCTGGAGGAGGGGTGGGCATTGATAGAGCACTAGATGGATAACCATGTTTGGAATTGAAACCCAAGGAGGAAAGAGCAGTGGACAGAAAGCAGGCCCGCACTTAACATAACAGAACCAGAGGGGGGGGGGGGGATCTCAGTGACACATTCATGAAAAAAACAAAAGTTCATGCAGAGCCTGAGGGGAGAAGAGGTTCGGTTCTGAGGAGAACCGATCAGCTGCAGCATATTTAGAGACGCTGGAATAAGAAGGACGACGGCGCCGGTCAGGTTTCAGCTCTGAACACCCACCGCCTCACGGCCCACTCTAAACCCACTCTAAACCCACACAGGTCAATGGAAGTCAACAGATGTAATCCGTTACTTTAAAAAACTCAAAGTTCTCAGAATCTCAAAGCTGAAATGTTCAGAGTTAAACACACATGTACCTTTTTTAATTACAACAAATTAAGTTTATGAATTTAAGTTTATCAACATGATTCATTGTTTGACTGAAGGGTTTTAAGGATCTCGGGATTTATGATTTTACGTATACCAGCTACACTGGAAACCCAAATACTGGAATTACACACACACACACACAGACGTATACAGACACACTCACAAAAATTCACCCACACAAACTTTTTGGTTTTAAAAAAAACACAAAGAGTTAAATACATTTTATATTAAAGATTATCGAAAAAACGTTGGTTGGGTACTTACAATTTCTTGGTTAATTCTTTATTACATAAATTGTGTTTTCTTAATTTCACAGTGTACATAATCTGTAAACAGTTTAAATGAATTCAAACTGACTTTATAGAAGCAGAACGGAAAAGCAGTGATCTCTGATAAACGTTTTTAAAGTTCGTATGAGTTCTAAATACACTTTATGGTTAAACAGTGAATGAATTTTCAGTTTCAGTTTTACAGTGTAGTCAGAGTCGCTCTGGAAGCCAGGAGGAAAGTCTCTCTGGCCGTGAGACAATAAACAGACCACATAATAAAAAACACATCCTGTCAAAACTAAACAAACAAACCCAGACGTGCAAGTTGAGTTAAATCATAGCGATATTTTACACTGGAAAAAATACGTTTTTTGTAAGTGAATTAATTGTTTCAGCTGGTTTCACAAAAAAAAGTGGAACGTTTATTATTTTTGGTGAGTTTAAATCATATTTAGTGGCTAAACTTAAGAGTCAATAAAAAAACTTTACTGGAGGTGTCAGTTTTAATAACAGAACCAAATGGGTGGAGCTTACACCTGCAGCAGCCTTCAGAGTGGGCATTGAAGGGTCCGTTAACGCCGCGTCACAGACAACAGGTCCAGACTTCAGCAGGACCGACACACCCACGGAAGAACGGAGATATGCCAAGGATTGATTCGCAGCGCAGGAGCTATTTTTAAACCTAAGTGCATACCAGACACAGCAACTGTGGCGACCCGTCAAAGGGGAGGAGAAAAACCTTTGAGTAAACAGAACCGACCGATCCAGACCCAAAGTAACGACCCGATTCAGTTATTGCATAGGACTTTTATTCAATAGCACTTTAGACAGATTCTCAAATTATGAAGACTTTAAAATGTACAACACCAAATGATGTCCCTTTCAGGTGAGGTATAAATAGAGGGGGGAGGGGGGGGGAGAAGGGAATGTCCAGAGTCTTCATCCACGTTCACAGAAACACGCTGCAGGAGGGGAAGACAAACAAAAAGTTACATTTAACAAAGAGTACAGAGGGAATAAAGTCAACGTCTGTCCGTCCGTCCATCTGCTGTCACATGTTGTCCTGTGAGCTCCGCCCCCTCCTCACCGCTCTCAGGCCGTCACTATGTCATGTCCTCGTCAAGATTCTGCAGTTGATGTAGAACCGTTAAAAAAGAAAAAAAACGACTGCAAATGTCAGGTGTTTTGTTTTTTTTTAAAAACATGGCGCTCATTTAATTCAACAAACAATTCAAGTTAGTGATCATGAGTTCTGCTACTTTATTTATCCTTTCTACTCTAAATATAAAGTTAAAACCGCAAAGAATCAGACTTGCTTTTCAGCGACTCATCCTTCTCGCTTCATTTTTAAGTTTTACTTCGTTTCATTTCAGTTTTAGTTGATCTTAAACTTTGGGAAAAGACGCCAGCTTCATTAAAGCATTTATAGACTCTAATCGTTCCCTTCTCCTTTTTAAGCGTCTTAAGTTCTGAACTCTTGTGACGTTACCTTCCACACTTCCTGTCGGTTGTTTGTAGGCGCTCTATAAATATCTTATTTGTACGCTGCTCCAAACAAATGCGTCTCAGTTCTACATCATTTCAGCACCAAACCAGCGTGATCGTCCATGAAACTAATTAGTCGTGCAAATCGGCCCGTCTGATGTTCTGGTACTCACCACACTCGCAGGATGACGCGGTTAGATCTTGAATCCAAGTGCTCTCATGCAGACTTTATGTGCCTCGATCAGTTCCGTGCAGTGTTCCTCTCCCTTGTCAATGATGCTGCAGGAAGAGGAGTGCCGTGAGTGACAGCGACTTTACGTTTCCCACCGCATCTTAACCGGTTCTTACCAAGCATCCCTGACTTTCTTCGTTTCCGGACAAGCGCAGCAGGGCTTCAGCGGCTTCTGCTGGCTGACCTCGGTCGCGGCGGACTCGATGCTGGCAGCAGAAACGGTAGACATCTTCAGGCTGTACGGGAGGGAAAGACGAGACTTATCCAACGTGACCAGCAGACTTTAGGAAGCGTGAATCTTACTGGAGGTTTCAGTAAGAGTCAGTTATTAGGAATTATATCTAGTCCCATTGTCTGTGTTCATGCCAAAGCAACATGACGAGACGCGCACAAGGAAGTCGTTTGTTCATATTTCATCTTCAATGACGGTTCTAACAATTCAAGTTTAATCAGTTTTAAACATTTGTAATTCAGACTTGCTCTTGTAGTTAAGAGGAATTCCCTTAAGAGTTTGAATCGTGGTTAATAGATGAGGCCATCGCCTGCGGGCAAAGTATGTAACTTCCTGTTTTCTTTACAGCCCAACTGAGGTGGAGCCATTTGTATTATATATCCGAGTATTAACTCTAACGGTTGATTGTTATTTATTTTGTGATGTGCAAATATTTATTGTGTGTAGCATCACAAACGCTACAAGTTCCTGGTTTTGGAAAGTTTAAAGGGGCCTTCACAACAAACTTATTTCTTGAAAAACTGGTTAACTACAAAAAGATGCATCAATGGATGGATTGTTCAGATCTCTGTATTCAGAAAGAGGGCACTGCAAATTCTAAATATTAAAGCATAATGTAAGTATTAAAGTAAAAGTATTTGTGCAGTGGAAAAGACTCGTATTGTAATATGTATATTTAAATTTAAGGGCACTTTAGCATCTAATATCTAGGCATAAATGTTCAGTGATGTAATGTTTGAGTAGTTTAAGGAACAAAAATTACATTACAGTCACAGCTAAAACTAAACTTTCTTGATAATTTCAGGTTTGTGACGTTTCCCAGATCAAACAGCTTTAAAACAGTTAAGAGTTCAATGTCAAGTTTATTTAGAGTTGCATTATGCTTGAAACATTGTAATATCAAACGTTACTAGTAAGGGGAGCAGAGACGTAACGTCGCATAACGTCCAATAACCGCCTTGAACTTCAACCCAAGTACAATAACCGAGTAAATATATTTATTCTGCATCGTTACGGTTTGCTTCAATTCAAGCAGATAGCTAGGAATCATTGCCTTTAAACCGACAAATTCAGTCCATAAACGTGTTTAAACAAACCTGAACAGAACCTTGAGCTCTGTTGGTTTTGTTTTAAAAGCTTTGGCTACAATTTAGAAACGTTACATAACGGCAGCTAATGACAGCTAGCAGTAATGACGTTAGCTACAAATATGCTAACACCAGTTCAATGTCAAAAATATGACGCGATAACAAAAATTAATAATTAAAACACGAGATTAAAATGTTAAGCTGTCGTTACTTACATGTGAGAGGGTTGCTGGGATTCACAGGTAGGAATTTTCACCTTCAAGTGGAAACTAGCACGCTGAAGGTAGAATTCACGTGTTCCGGTTTTATACAATCTCACGTGATCATTAACCGCCCGCAAAGGCTTCTGGGAAACGTAGTCTACAAAGCTGTAAAAATCAGCACTTAAAACGTATATTAACGACTTTCCACCCTTTCCAGGTTTTCGCAAGAAGAGGTAATATATTTGATATCATCTAAACTACACAATGGATTTATTTATTAGATTTTAAGCAAAACTGTGTAAGAAATGTGTTAATGCAATAACCTGACAGGTGTGGGATATTAGGATGCTAATTAAACACCGTGATTTCTGCACAGGTGTGTTCTGGTCACAACGAGAGAGCGCTCAAAAAATTTACTGTTTTATATTTGAAGAATATAAGAATAAATGAATGTCTCAGTAATAATTTGCTTAATTTCACTTTTCGTGAAATAAAAAAAGTGCATTAAAGTGCATTTTAATGTTAAATGCATTTAAATGTTAATTCTCACATACTTTTATATAAATTTAGTTAAGAATGCATGAATTTTTCTTAAATATATGTATAAATTTGCCACAGCGTAAAGGAACAAAGTCTAGAATGACATAAAATCAGATAAATTATAGCTTATTTACACATTCAAGACGTTGGAAACAAAAAAATGTTTTACATTTTATTCTTTGGAAATTACAAAAATCATGGATCTTTGCTGTTTGACGAGACACTGTTTATATTTTCAAGACCAAACTGTGAAACGGTGCCTGTGAAATATCAGAAATGCATTTTTTACTTGCACTGATAACAAAAAGAAATTCATAACTAAGTTGAAAATGAACATCAAGCAGCAAATTGTATTATTCCAGTTTTCTGCTGCTAATTTTGCCTTATAATATTCTGTGGCGTAGTGGCTTTAATTATGAAAAATGTTCATCTTCCGTCCTGTTGAAGGTCTGTGTGTGTTTGTGTTTTCAGCGTCTGCTGGGTCCGCCGTGCGTCAGTACAGCAGAGCAGTGCGTAAGCAGGAACTACGAGTGAATTATTTTAGTCTGAGGGCAAGCTGTGTTCCAGATAAATGAGCAAGTAAGCCAATTGTTCTATTTCTCTGTTCATGGATTTCAAACACACTTTGTCAAAGTCTTTGCTGTGATTTTCAAAGGATTAGAATCCATACAGATAGAATAATTAAAAGTCAATTTTTTTAGAAAATCTTGTTTTGCTCTGGTGTTCCCTGCAGAAATCTGTTTTACAGAGTATATCAGTTTGACCCTTGTGGGCCACCGTAGATGATAGGGAGGGTTGAGCTGAGGTTGCAATTTGGAAATGCACCTTAAAGGAAGAGATGCTCGCCACATTACATCGCCTATATTTTTGTGCACAAAGTCTGCAGCAGCGACCTGAAGGCAGGAGTGTAAGTATTTTTGGTCTATCTTTTACTGATCTGCATAATATTCTCTATAGTACTGCATGTAGTACTGTGCATTTCAAAAAAAAACCATGTCGGGTGTTGGAATCCACAACTTTCATCACATCACACAAAAGCAAAGGCAGATGCTTCAAGAATGAGGTATAACGCCTTGTGGCCACCAGGGGGCTTCACTGAGCACAGATCCTCTGACATCAGTATTAAATAGAGACTGTAAAGTTGTACACATTCATACAAAACAACACTAATGTAGCTTATTCTTCACTTTTAAATAATAAGTCCTTAAATTTGGCACATTTGAACATGATTTTTTTATCTTTTACATTTAATAATATATAATAATTGGAGGATGTTGGATCCTGTTGTGGTTCAACTGATCTATTCTATTATCCCCTGTTTCTATTGTTGCATTAATATTAATATATTACGATACCGTTTGCGTGAGCTTATTTGTGGCTGATTTTACACTTTACATTTTCCACAATTTTTTGCATTTAGTAAAAGTTTACAAATCTACACCAGATTCCTCTAAGAGTAAAAAGATGTCAGACTTTTCTCCTGTTAAAAACACTTATTCTGTGACTTTGACATGTAGAGCGAAACAGTTTGACATGTGTTCAGTTTAATGGAAGTGTCCTCCTCCAGCAGGATGAAGCTCCCTCACAATTCTGCAGGAACGTTTCAGGAGTTGTCTGAGGAACACAGCAACCAGTTGAAGGTGCTGACTAAGTCTCAGGATTCTCCAGATCTCAATCCGGTCCAGCATCTGTGGGATGTTCTGGACAAAGAAATTGGATCCATGGAGGCTCCGCCCTCAAAACTTCAAAGACCTAAAGGTTTTGTTCCTAACATCTCGGTACCAGATACTACAGTTCACCTTCAGAGGTCTGCTGGGGTCCAGGTCTCCAATGACCAGAACTAAAGGTGCACCTGATCTGCCGACACGGATTTTTTCCTTATTCCAATATTATTCCTTCAGAGTTTTAACATCATAATGAATTGTGTATTTTAAGTGCTCATATTTTGAAGGATTAAAGTGGAAGTAAAGCTCGTCGGCATTGTGTATGTATTCTGACCTGTCGAAATGAATGTAGGACGTGTCAAAGGGAAAATAAAACTTCGTACAGCCTGTTATACGTTTTACGTTATATGTTGACTTTGTTCGAGAACTTCAGGGTTCGTGGCCGGATCTCAGCTCCTGCTAGCTTAAACTGTCCGCCAACGCTAGCTTCTTGAAATTCGAGGTGATGAAATTTGAAGTGTCTGATTAAGTTTGTTGTGTCAAACGTTTTCGGGGCTGTTCCTCCACAGCTTATTTTGTCCTCACTGTTTTCCTCCCAGCGCCGATGGTCAGAACTTCTTTTGGTGGGACCCGAATCTGCTGGGGACCAGTTATAATGTTATGGCTGCTCAATGTATATGTAGGAAAAACATTAAACCCAATGATTAAAAATGCTTCACTTTATTAGACCCATCATGTTCACTAAGCTGCCAGAAATTCCTCTCGCCCGCTGACGCGCCCCTCCGCTAATCCACTCTGCTGTTACATCCCATAATATCCCTCCCATCGTTCATCCTAGCAGCCTTTCAAGGAAACACCAAAACGGCCAGTTTGCAGGTTTAAAAACCCAGAGTTTGTCATCTCTGAGGTGAGGTAGTCCAGGTTTGAGCGCGGCGTGGAAACAGAACCAGCAGGATCTGGTTCAGAGCGGCGAGCAAATGTCCAGCATCAGGTAACACAGAGGAGGATTTAATTACATCCTGAACTTGTCCCAGCAGATGTCTGGTTCCTGTGAAAATAATAATAGCACATCATCTCCACACACACACACACACACACACACACACACACACCACTGTCTGCCTTCCCCTCCCGACACGGCTTGATTTATGTTGGTATGAGACGCAGATCCTGAATAGTTGATGAGGTGGAGGAAAAGAAAAGAAGTTGAAGGGTGGGGGCAGAGATAAAGAGAGGGAGCGAGAGAAAGAGAGATAGAGGAGGGAGGGGTGGAGGGAGGGGTGGAGCAGGATCCTCTCTCCTCGCTTCATACGGCTTCAATAAGCCCTGATGTTTGGAGCCTCCATGGGAAATGACCTGCTGACCAGGAGGAGAGGTGAGGACCGGTAGAAGCAGACTCCACCTGAGCAGCAGCAGCAGCAGAGGAGGAGGAGGAGGAGGAGGAGGGCGGGGGAGATGGCATGTGCTTTCGGCTGATCACAGGACTACCAGGTCGGGCGATGGAGAAACCTCGGGGTCCCACGGTGGGATGCACGAAGGCCACTTGCGGGTGGAGAGCCCTGCTTCTCCCTCAGGTGACCCGGCAGTCGCTCTACGTCTACGGCAGTGAGATGGCCGTGGAGAAGGAGTGTGTGAGGCAGCTACAGAGGGGAGTCCTGGTCATCCACCCCTTCAGCATCATGAGGTAAGCAACGCCGCCTCAGTACTCCACCTACTCCACCTCTGACTGACCTTACAACACTTTGAAGAAATATTTATATATTTATTTTATTTTTTGTAATTTAAATATTAATGACAATTATAATTGTTATTGTTGTCATTAATATTAGAATATTTGAATTAAAATACAAAATAATATTATTAATCATTATTATAACTATTAATATAATTATTATTATTGATGTTTATATATATATATATATAAAACTTATTTAGTAAAAAAAAGTTTAAGAGCATCACTTTGTGTGTGTGAACCTGGACTGTTTCACTGTATGAACCTGGACTGTTTCACTGTATGAACCTGGACTGTTTCACTGTGTGAACCTGGACTGTTTCACTCTGTGAACCTGGACTGTTTCTCTGTATGAACCTGGACTGTTTCACTGTGTGAACCTGGACTGTTTCACTGTGTGAACCTGGACTGTTTCTCTGT
>VRLP01005505.1:0-36294 GCA_009660295.1 Lophius piscatorius | reverse complement strand
GGGTACCGTGAGAATTTGCATCTCAGTGATTTGAGGGCGAATTCATATTTTCTGCCTCTTTCCTGATTGAATTGTGGCAGCTGCGGTGGATGTAAGGTTATATGGATTTGAAATGTGTGAGTCAGAAGTGTAGATGATCAATGTTTCCTGCAATCCAAATTAATTGTTGCAGCTGGCTGTGTTCTTCAACACGAGCAGAGTTTTCACTGCTATGAGTTATCACATAAAGAAATTTGGTGTGACACTGACTCCAGTGCGATCAGCACCCACCGTTGAGGCAGGGAAGGGAAACATAGGCGGTTTGGGTACCCAAGGTGTGCGTCGCACAGAGGGTAAGAACTGCGTCACACTGTGCGCTGCACTTGGAAAATGTAGCGTTCCAGAGGTCGGGCGTGTGTCTTGTTGAGGACAACTGCACTTCAGGTGATCCGTTACTGCCTGCCAGTCCTTTCAATCTATAGAACCCTTGCCCCTGACCCAGACGCACCCATAGGCGCTGAAAGCTGATGCGGTTACAGCAGAGGGTGTTACAGAGAACCTATCAAACAACTTTTTATGTATTGATATTTGTATTTGCAGGCTGTGTACACTAAACTCCCTGTGGGCTCATCCCCTGAAGGGATGGTCGTTAAAGTGCAAATCTGAATACCAGATAGAATTAGCTGGGCTCACACCCACAGAATTGTTTCCAGGACCAAACCCTTGAGAAGGGCTAGACTTTATCCTTGCCAGGAGTTGCCCATGTTGAGAGGCGTTGTCACACCTCCAGAGGAACCTCCAACATATACCAGGGGAGGTCGGCTCCATGGAATCCGAGTGGGCCATGTTCAAGTCCTCCGTTGTGAAGGTACTTGCTTGTTATTGGTGCTTGCGTGGCGTTAACTTGAGAACCAAGGAAGCCTTTAAGCTGAAGAAGGAGGCCTTTCGGACATGGTTTTAAATGTGCATGCTGGAGACAATGCCTCTGTGAGTGGCAAACTGGGGTGGTGGTCCCACTTTTTAAAAAAAGGGGGACTGGAGGATGTGGGCTAATTATAGGGTGTCCACACTTCTCAGCCACCCTGGGAAAGTTTAGTCCAGGGTTCTGTAAAGGAGGCTTATACAGATTGTCCAACCTCAGCTTCAGCAGGAACAATGCGGGTTTCGTCCACGTCGTGGAACGGTGGACCTAGTTTTTTTTTGTCTTGCAGGCTTGCTTGCTCCTTCGCGTCAAAACGACCCGGTCGAGGTGGTTCGGGCATCTAACAAGAACGCCTCCAGCACACCTTGGAGGTCTTTCAGGCATGACCAACTGGGACAAAACATAAATTTTACATCATGCGCATGCTGCAACCACCAATTTGACAACATGTACATGCTGCATATAAAGAAAACATCAATTTCTCAACACACACATGCTGCAAGAACCACAAACACATTTCGCCACGGTAGCTTCGCTAAACTTCCGGGTTATGCCGTCATGTGACTAAGAATAAAACTTTAATCGCAAAACTTTAATCGTTGTCGCAGAAACAACAAATAAAGTTAATATTGAACCTAACGTCATAGTACCAAAAGATACAGTAAACAAGATGTATTACACTTGCTGAAAACTCTTGACTTGATATTTTAAAAGCGTTTCTATGTGACATTCTGACCGTCGTATACACATTGCGATGGTTAAAACTGTTTGTGCGATGGCGGTTAAGAGTTTTAATCTTAGTCACATGACTGCATGACACAGAAGTTAAAGCAAAGCTACCACTGTTAATCAAAGTGTCATGAAAGGTTTGTGCATTATATCCGTTTTATTCACTAAATGAAGCAATAATAAAGAGCGTCCGGTGAAGCACCACTTTTGATGTCGCTCTGAGAAAACTGTGAAACGCAATTGTGAAATTGATGAAGATGTTTTCCTGTCGGGCCCCATATGAACCAGCTGAAAAATTTAATTAAATCATTCTTGCATATGGTGTGGACCAATGAAGCGGACTAATGGGTGTGAACACCTCCACAAACACCAGGATTGAGTCTTGCTTCAGAGCAAAAAAAAGGAGAAAAACTTTTCAGTCTCTGACAATAGAGACAACATTGTTTGTCCATTATTCCCAGCATCTGTCATTTTTATATTCTCTGCCCATTAAAACATTATATTTGTATGACATGCCAACCTGGGGAGTTGTAGGTGTAACTGAACTGAGCTAGCTGCATCCTTTCCTTTTCAGCCACAAACAGGCTTCAAGTTGATAATTCTTCAATAGGAGAGAGACCTGGTTAGGGAGTTAAGTACATATTCATCCAGAGAAGTTTGGTCCCTCCGCCATGAGGAGGGAATAATCACTGTGACACACCACAAAGCTGATTGATAGTCCAGGTTTTTGCTTTCACTTTTTCCATTGGTTTGCGGGTGGAGTCCTTGTTTTGTTGTCATTTTTTTGGTGGGTGGATTCTTGATGATAGTGACTTTTGCACTCAGGGCCAGACAAAAGTCATCGACACCTGTGAAATGAACTGTATCCCACTGTGAGAGAAAATATATAGGGGTATGCCCTGGAGGTGAAACGTGATTCACAAGGTGATCACAGGTGCCTTTACCCAAACTGGTTCTAATTGAACAAACTGCAACAAGGCACAGGGTGGTAACTTTGACCAATTTGCTTCTGGAATTCTTATTGAGCCTGGCCAAAGAAATGTCTGTGTAAAGGATGATAATATGTTGTCTCTCAACATGACCATGGCCTCAAAGTTGGTACTTATTAAATAGGTTGATGGTAGACAAAATACACAGAGGGGGCAAAACAATGCATGACAAAGTCAGCTGGCCTGGTCACACTTTCTCTCTAAAATTTGAACCGCGGGCACAGATGCTGACCGATTCATTCTCTCTCTCTGCCCCCCCATGACTATATGTGTATAGTCATGAGGGGGCACCAAAACCAAAATTCCGATTTGGGTACCAATCGGTAGGATCCAATTGAACCAAATGGAGGAGGAGGTGAGCTCAGTTAGAAAGGCAGCAACACCGCAGACATTACTGCTTCACAAAGATGAACTCAAAATAATGTGATGTTTAAAGCATAGACGTAAGAGGTTGTAGAAAATGCACAAGATGGTTGTAAACTCTATTCTGTCCTCCCCCCACAGACCAGTAATCTGACTGTCAGCATGTTGTCAGTGGCTCCCTGTGATTGTCTGAGTCTTGGAGGCTGTTTTAATTAATTTCCTATCAGAGCAAAGTATATTCATTACGTAGTCACAGCTTTGTTTGAAGACACACACTTACACACAAGCATGAACTGTATGTAAAATTAAGAATTTAATTATTTATGCACCATTACGTTGTCATTTCTTTCACATTAATGTATTCAGTGACTTGTTTGCAAAAAATAAATATGGTGTAATAGAAGAAAAAAAACTGCCCAAATGTATTACCTCACTCATTAGATCAACCCTAAAAATGGTAACATAATGATGGCAACCTATGTTTTCTCTAAACATGATGAGGAATTGTTTTTCATTAACATATGTCGCAAATTACAAAAATGTGCCCTGTAGTATTGAAAAAAAGTTCCATGTGACTCTGCTCACCGGTAAGTCTGTAGTTTATTTTGGTTAACCAATTAAAATATGGCTGTAGACTTTTTCAGATGTTTTTTTTACTGCAATATAGATTCAATATATTAAAATCAGGAAAATATTTCTGCAGCTAATATCTCAAATACTAATCATTCCAGAACAGTCCTGATGTCAATAAGTAGCATGACAGGCCTAAAAATTGTAATCTTCTGTGTGATTTGTCAACATGAAACATTCTATCATCATTCAAAAGTAAGACCTTTGGTATACAAGGAATATTAGCTCCAGCTGCATCCAATAAAATCTATGGAACTTTCTGGCAAATGCAAATCAGGCAATCACAGCTTCATAACTTTGTGTGACTGGCAACACCACAAATATAACGATCATTCATTCACGTAAAGGGCTGTAACGTCAACGAGGAGGCTGGCCAATACTGGCTACAGAATCTCACCGTTTCTGCTGAGAAAGCTCTTTTTTTACTCTGTTGTAGTATTCCTTCATTGAAATATCCAAATACAAGAGTATTGTTGTCACGTTTCAACAAGCCTTTCCTCTCTATTATCATTCCACCAATCACTGGTTACATTCTGGAATCAGAATGTTTTGGTTTCACTCTGTTACACTATTGGTCCACTTCAGAACAGGTCGGTAGTGATCTGAAAAAAACTATTTTCAAACTGGTGCTGTGGAACTATCTAGACGATACATCGCTGTCATACTTGAAGACACGATTATTGTACGTCGCCTTAACATTTGGGCCTAACAGAAGGACTTTTTTTTAGTGATGACCAGATCATTTTAAAATTGGGCAACAACTGTGGAGTTTGATCTGAGCATTAACTGCTGTATTGAAGGTTCGTTCAGTAGTGTTCAAATGAAACCGATGGCTGGTGGTAGAATGCATTCAAAGACTTCCTTCTCACAGCAACTTCTGCGGTTAAGGTCAGGTTAGATATTGGCAACTAAAGATGTCAGTGTCATTTATTTCTTGAAGGCAGTTACTTCAAATGTCTTCATTGGCTGTAATAAAAAACTATATTCTATTGCATCATGGAAATCAGACTTTCAAAAACGATGATTTCTGACTGTTTTGTAATACCACATATCGATCTAAGTTCTTCACACAAGCCACTTTGGTCCTGTTAAATATAAAAAGTTTTTCATATAACCTGCATATTGGTTGGCTGACGACACATCTGAATACAGAATTAGACAAAACTAAATCCTCCATTGAAAAGACAAGAATGATTGGTTATCATTCCCATGCCTCTCCGGAATGTAATCTGAATTTAGGTAAAAATAATCATTATAGACAAGACAGAATACATGAGAACATTTTTAAAAGAAGGATGATATCAGCACCAGAAATGTTTTAACGCAATTATATATATAATATTATTCCTACTTTCTATTTCTTCCTATTTCATCCAACCCTTCTACTCTCTCCGTTCTCACCCCCCACATCTCCGATTGCCTTTCTTTGTTACAAAAAAATCTAAAAGGCTGACATGCAAATGGGGCTTATTAAATCCTATTAGACCATCTGTCACAAGCCAGAAGAGAGGCAGAGAAAAGGGGTGGGGGTGAGAGACAATATAATTTGAGTGAGGGGGAATCAGAGTGAAATGAATTGAGAAAAAAGAGGATTTAGGAGGAAAGGCAGCGGTGAAATTGATTCTTTTTCACTTACGGTATATACAGATTGCATACATTCATTATATACCGCTTATCCTGTTCAGGGTCACAGGAGCCAATCCCAGCTAACATCGGGTGAGAGGCGAGGTTTACCCTGAACAAGTCGTCATTTCATCGCAGGGCAGACACAGAGACATACAACCACACATGCTCACACTCACAGGAAATGTAAGTGTCACCAATTCACCTATATCACATTTTTCAACTGTGGGAGGAAGCTGGAGTTCCCAGAGAGAACACAAGCAGACACAGGGAGAACATGCAAATTCCATGTGAGGCAGCAGAGCTAAACACCAACACGCCACCGTGACGCCTCAGATTGCATACAGTACGAGTGAAAACCAAACTGACTCACGACATGAAACAAGATCAATAAAGGTAATCTATACTGGTATACTGGTACTTGTGACTATGCAAATATGTAGCTTTTTATATTTATGATCCTCGTGAGTTAACATCAAGTGTCAATCACAGCCTATACTATTGGCTGTCAACCATGTAAATGTAATTTTCAAAAGCGATAACACAAAACAATTATTCTCACAAATAATGAGACAGCTAGCTCAAATCCTGGCATGGGCCCCTACCAATGACCCCTCCCAGCATATACCAGCGTACGTCATTATAGAGGATGGAACTCACGCACTGAGATGACTATGCGATGATTATTACAGCCCTCATCGCCGTTTGCTGTAGTTATCACTGACACGTCATCGCTCCTGGGTTATGTGTGAGATAATTCAAAATGTATGTCTCACATCAATATATTACTGCAAACAATTTTCCTTTTTAAATACACAGCCATTGACAGCGGGTACAACACAAGCAATATTCATGTATGTACAAATACATACATACATATACATACCAAAGGAAAGTGAATACATATAAAGTATATATCCGTACGTGCATACGTATATGTACACTTATAAATAACAAAATGAATGAATTAAACAAAAAAAAACATTTTTCCTTCATTTACTCTTATTTTCTGCATTAAGGAACAAAGATTTGGTCAAACCTATATATGCAGTTAAACTTTAATGTTTCTTTTAAGTGTTTAAACTTTGACCAAACTTTTTCAAGCACAGGTATTGAGAATTACAAAAAAAAAATTGAAGGTCTACTTCTCAAGACTTTAAACAATATATTAGACATAAATCCAGAACATTAGGATACTTTTCCAAGATCTTCCCCTTACACAATGATATATTACTTAAATCAAAATAAGTTACTGTTGACTAAGTAATAAGAAAATCAATTGATCTTTTGATTATTCCAATATACAGTTAGTTCAGCAATTAGTTTATTAAATGTATGGCCTCATAACTCATCCACTTCCGTCGTCTTAAATACTTCAATTCTTCATTTCTAATTTCATTATTATTCATATAATTTTAAGTTATTCTCTCCATTTCTGAAAATTTTTTATAGTGTTCCTTTTCATGATTGAAATGATGGACTTAAGAGTTTTAACTAAAGTTCTTAGTTTCTTCATGGTCACTGTTCTAAGTATTCTGTAGGAGTAAATGGTAAATGAACTGTACTTATATAACGCTTTTCTAGTCTGCTCGACCACACAAGTCAGCATTCACCCAATCACACAAACATTCATTAAGTGATGATAGAGGCTGATGTTCATCAGGAGTAGTAACCATTGATGCAATAATTCACACAACAACGAAACAGCCATTGGGAGCCACTTGAGGGTTCAGTATTTTGCTCAAATTCACATTGGCAGTGGCCGGGGATCGAACCAAGACCTTCAGATAAGTGGACAACCACTCTACAAACTGAGCCACATGATGGTAGTGGTCTGTTTCTGCGTTAGCATGGCGTTGATTTTCTGAGAATAATATGTACAGTTTTAATTTCATTTTCATACTAAAAACATTCAGGATAGTTGCTGTGATCAACTGCCAAAATAATTTTAATAAAGCACAAAAAAAGAAGATGTGTGCCTGGTTCTCTTCTGATTCCTTTCTCATTTTCTTCAACACTGATGTCACTGATGTATTCATTCTAGAATGTACCTTTGGTTTTATAAAAAATCTATTATATAACTTACATGAAAATTCTTTGAAATATTTTGAGTTTGTTGTTTGTTGTTGTCCCATTTCAAACATCCATCTGTGTTGAATGTTATTTTTGATGTCCATCTTCTCCTTTAAGGATTTATATATTTTTGACAATTTGTGTTCTATTGCTCTGTCAGAATTTTTGGTGATAAAAATGTATAAATGGGTGTAATTCTTAAGTAGTTAGATTTTTTAAACATTTCGGTAGGTTGTTTCTTATTTGCAGATATTTATAAAAATTACTGTGCCAGATTAAATCTTGAAACGAATAATTGAAAGACACTTACTGTATTATTGGTCAGCATTTGTACTGATGTTTTTAATGCCCATACTTGCAGGATGTTATCCGTCTTGTTCGGCTCAAATTGTGGATCCAATGCCATCACTCTGAAACTTACCAGGCTAATGTTTATTTTATGTGTTTCACATACATTTTTACACTGTTATTGTGACAAAGTGGGTGAGAACACACCACTTGTCCCAATTTCACAATATGATTTATTTCCACAAATTGAACCATACTTGCTTATTGTTTGTTCAGGCATAATCGGACCACTATCAATATTGAGCTTGCACATAATATCCCAGGTTAATTTATGTTGGCATTTTATTTGGTTAAATTAAACACACAAGTATTAAGTTGATTTATTATTTAGTGTGTATTCTATATCATTTAATTAAAGTGCATATTCTCATGTTACAACTCACCTTAGGGTTTCAGAGGCAAAAGGAGGAGGTACTAACCCACTTTCTGTATTTAAACCTTCTGTGACATCACCAGTGATGTCAATGTGTGAAACCAAGTGAGGGGGATGTTCAATTATGTTCTACCTGTTATTGTAAACTGTGACTTTGTTATTTACATTCATTATTGTATTTTGATAATGTAAGCTATGGGGAAGTGTCCACACAGTTTATTGTGGAAGTTAAGAAGTTTATCATTTGTCCCTACCCTAATGGTACGGTCTGGAGTGGATTGACTTAGTATTTAACCAGTCCTCGTGGCTCTTCAGGAGAGAGCTTCATCATGGTGTAGCTGACTGCACGTGATTATTTAAGTTACGTTAAGTTATGTTATACACCGTATTGTTATAGATATTGGTATGGAATGTTTCTCAATAGACAACCACTATGCGTCTGATCTGTCATTTGACCATATCATTATTGTATTTATTTGTGTTGCTTTGAAATAGTCCCACAGGTTAGGTATGGTTAAACCATCACATTCTTTAGATTTGATTAATTCCTTAAATTTCATTATTTTCCGTCTATTATTCCATCATCAGTTTATTCCATCGTTTAAAAAAATGCTGTGTGAATAATGATTGGTAGTGACTTGAACAGGAATAGGAACTGTGGGAGAATCATCCTTATTATTGTGGCCACCTGTTGAAATATGGAAGAAGAAGTTTGGTACAATTTTCCATCTATTTAGGTCATATTTAATAGTTCCATTTTAACTTGAAATTATTCTTAGCTGTCTGTGACAAATCATTACCAATGGATATTGAATCACATTTAGTTTCATTTATTTTATATCCTGAATATTGACTGTAAACAGTTATTATTTCCCTAATTATATACATAATTACGTCGTCAGCATATAACGCCAACTTGGGGTCTTCCTGTCGTATTGTTACTCCTTTAATCGCGTGTTGCTTTCTTACTGCGTCAGTCAATGGTTCCATGCACATAATACTAAAAAGCCGGATAGAGTATCTCCCTGTCTGGTTCCTTTATGTATTTGTATACTTATAGGGTGCCATTGATGTTTATCTTTGGAACGGATTTTTGTACATCAATTGCAACCATGAAACTAATTTTGGATGGAAACCAAAGACTTTTACTTCACTGAAAGTATAAGCCCATATACTCAATCAAATACTTTTTCTGCATCAATTGTAGGCAGAAACAAGTTTCTTTCTTGGCAGTGATCTATTAAATTGAAAGTACGCCTCATATAATCGACTAGATATCTATTAATGACAAAACAGCACTGGTCTCCATTTATTATGTTTGGTATTATTTCTTTTAACCTCTCAGCTATTATGGCTGATAGCATTTTTTGATCTGTATTTAATAATGATATTGGTCTGTAGGAGGAATTTGTCATCACATTAATCACTTACCGTTTGCAAGTAGTAAAGTCAGTTATAGACATAAATGTGGAATTTTGTACCGTCTCTGAGTTGAAGGACACTCCCTTGTGTGATGATTATGGTCACTCTGCTGTCGGTCGATGCTGTCGCTGACAATATATCCTGTGTGTATGATGAAATGTACAATGCTTCTCTCAATTGAGCATTGTGGGATTGTCCTTTGCTGTCCATCAGAGAAACCTCTGCGTCTCCTTTGCGCTCTGGAAAACCAATGTTGTGCCGTCAACCAGCTCCAAGCAGTGTGTTTGGGCCTGTATATCATTGTCCCACCGCTGTTTCTGTCTGCAGGTTGAATTCCCATGTGTGTGGCTTTTACACTGGCTACACCACAGTCTGTGTAGACATGCTTTGGCTTTTAGGTCCTTTCAGACCACATTTCAAGCACATTATGTCGACACGCTGCTCCACGATCAATTTCACCTTTCGAAACAGGTCTCATACTAGGCTGCACCAACACTTTCATGAATTTGTCTTCGGATGCTGTTGTATGGATTTTCTCAGTGTCATCAAAGTGCCGTATCTTAGTCTAGAAGTCGGCAAAAGGTACATGTACTTCACTTTGTGTGAACAGCGAACAGCTTAAATGTCTCTGGTCGTCCCTTCAAAACCATCGCTAATAAAAGGCTCTCACTTAATGTCTCAATAGCGTTTCTCAATGCTGTGATGACAGTCTCAGCACGAATGATCACAGTGGGGCTTCTGTATTGCTTGGACCCGGACTCATTCCTATATAGAGGAAAACTTTATTAACAACACCTGGCACATCACATGTAAATAACATTGCATCCTATTAGCTATCAACTATGTCAATCATGTTATTTGCCAAATAGACGATACAAAACATTATTCTCACAGTTCTTCACCACTGAGAGCACATTTTCATACATGAACGCGGTTTATATGGAGACATCGCATACTGGAGTAGAACATTTATGAAACACAGAACACGTGCTTTTGTTACATCCCCAAAAAGTCGGGGATATTATGGAATCATCATCGCAGCCCTTCTGTCACCACTGCCAAAAATATAATATGAATCATTTTCAAACTTTATACCCACATAGATCTTTGAAAGGTCACTAGGGGGAGCTTTATACAAAAAATATTGGGTTCGGACTCAACTCCCTTATCGTTCAGTCCATATTTTGGAGCATATGAATCGTCTCGAGATCTATGTTGTATATCATATTTTACTCTAGTAGTTTATAGTTTACTCACTAGAGGGATTTAAAAAAAGAAACTATTCTGGACATAACTCAAAAAAAAATATTTCATGGATCACTGTTAAATTCTATACTGACATAGACCTTTGTGCTAGAAAGCACTGGATGGATTTTGGGAAAGGTCAGTTCTAAAGTTCCGAAACAAGGAAGAGCTTTATCCCTGAAAGTTTTTAGGCCATAATTTCTCAACCATTGGTCCCATTTTGACAAAATTTGGTGCACACGAATGATCTTGGATACATGCACTTTGTATCTTGTCGTCTTTTTACTCTAATAGTTCAAAAAACACGGTTTTGCAGACATAACCTCTTAACCACTGGCACGATTCAGTAAAACTCTTATACATATGATTTGTTTGGCAGAGATCTATAACTTTTTTACTTTCAAAAAGTTCATATTTTACACAATACGGGGAGCTATTTTTCTGTTTGCTGTTTCTTTACTTTTTCTCTAACAAAACTTCCTTATTGTTGGTCCGATTTACTCCAGTGTGGTGCATATGAATCAACTTGAGGATATCTGTCACTTGTATTTTATATTTGACTCACTATGGTGAGTGTTTTTACATAAAAACCATCAGGGGAACTGCTTGTACAATTCAGGGTATTTGGGACTTTTCAGGGATATACACTTGCTGTTGGTAACGACAGCATTAGTTTAGTTGTTATTTTTATCGTTAACCGGGGAATTATGTGCTAAACTTCGATAACATCTATCTGTTTGTATGACTACTATTAAACCTCTTACAGAATAAATAAAATACAAGACTAGATACACCCAGACCTGATCACGGTCAGTCATGTCAAGTCAACACTTAAATGACCTTTTTCAGAGGAATCACCAGAAGTACACTATGGACAATAGTTCATAGTTCAGAAACTTCAGAATAGATAAGAGATAATTGGCAGATTTGAATATATTTGTTGGAGTAGGCTCTAAAGCTTTATCTAGGATCTGGGACAGTAGTGGATCCAGCTGGTACAGACTGTAAATTCAGAAACACATTGGACACTAATGTCTGCTAGACGTTAGATTATAGGTGGAAATGAAAATCGAGTTGACATCAAAACCCAAAACCCCACAAATTATCTACCGGAATGAAACACCACCTTATCGGGGTTGCCTCTGTGGTCCAGACTGCTGTGTTGTCCTATGAGTTAGCCTCTGGTAGGATCTCACAATGTAAAGTGGTACCACGGGATGAGCTAAAGTAAAAGTTATTTAAACACCCCAGTAAATAGGCTTCTAGGGAGAGATACCTTGCCCAAAGAAGGGAAAATGGCACTCTCCTGGAGCCAGACCTGGGAGGGGAGCTCATTGTCGAGTTTGTGGTGGTTGGTCCTTTAGTTTTTCATGGTCAGCTAATGGGGCTTGGCATGGTTCAGTCCAAAGAGGCATGGAGCTGCCACCCTGAGGTCACTACCAACTAAAGTTTGGAAGACATTTGGATTATATGAGAGGGAAGGAAACATATGTAGACCTTTGGTCATTTGGAAACTCTGCCAAACAGTGATTAAATCCATTGGTAGACAGGAATCTGAATGCTCACCTGATCTCTATGGTGACCAGGATGCTAACGTTGCTGCACCTAACACAAGTAAGTGCAGGTAAGAGAAAGACATGATGGAAACACTTATTCTGGCAACAACTCAGCAATGCCTAAAGTCATCAATCACAGATGGTTTTATTGTTAAGGACTTTGTGACTTGATAAATAAGATGAGTCGGGTTGCAAGACACCAAGTAGACAAAGTTTCACTGATAGATGTGTGTCAGAGTTGTTTGTCAAAGTTAAGAAAAAGGTTGCATATGAATAGTCAAATGCAAAGAGCGTGGTGAAAACAACCTATGTCTTAATATCATGTGACTTCTACTGATGATGTGTTAATGATCTTAAAACGAACTTCAAAATTTTGCGGAAGGTTATTTGTAAAGCTTTCTTAACAGTATTGAACCCATCCAAAGACTGGAAGGATAACATTTCAATATATAATAAAAACAAACCTTATCACAGGAATATGCTATGCTCTTTCATACAGTTGGTAGTCTATCTTACATTATATATCTCAAGGCAAGAACATAGAATTGATTTGTTATCATATTTACTCATCATCCAGCAGGGAGGGAACTTCATAGGTTCATAACAAAGGATGAAGTGTTGTCAATACTACAGAAATATTTAGATCATTTACCATTCTATTAATTTGCCACTGCATTATCTGGCTTAAGAAGAGATGTATGTTGACCAGTGGTTTAGGTGGACCGGTACGCACTACTGGCACTACTAGATTTTACCCCCTAGCAAATCGGGACTTCTCGCAAGCTCCCAGGACCCTTTTCCTAACACTAACTCCATGTTAGTGTCTGTCTCTTGGCGATTCATGACTGTACTTAAACTATATTATTCAAGTGTAACGTCAAAGTAACGATAACTCACGAGTCACAGCAACGTTGGACAAATGGGAAAAGGCAGACAAATAAAAACAGAACAGTAATGTTGGCCCGGTTCCAAAAGGTCAAAAAGAGGACATGAACTGGAACGGAGTCTGATGATGTCTCAGCTCTCCGACAGTCAAATACTACCAAACCAGAAAATGAAGATCGGAGGCAACAAGATAAAGTTAGGTCCTCTGCTAGCAGCAAATAACCTGCTAATATAGTAACGCCTAATGCTACCCATACGGCAGCCAAATGCAACCTTAACAATAATTTTGTTGAAGATGTAGGTCCAGACTGTTAGTCAAAGTATCAAGTAGGTATCTTTGCTCTCAGAACAACTGACTCTTTAGTAAAGTAGACTTTGGAACCTGATTTTTCAGCAATGGGCCATCAATAAAGAAGTTCAGTCTACAAAGTTCTGTAAAGTCATATAGATTTAAATATAGATTTACAGTAAAATCTATATTTTACTGTATTTATCAAGTTTGCTGATGTGTTTTACAATGTTAATTGATATCCTTTCTGAATTTAACACCACATTAATAGGTAAGTCCTTTTCTGCCTCTATCTCTCTTTTCTCTTTAAGCCTCTGCCTGGCAAAGACGAGAGGTAAGTTGAAAACCTGACAAACCCTAAAACATACTGTTGCCATTTCTGAAAGTATATGGACATTTTATTCATCATGAAAGTCATGAGTTGGTCCTCCCAAAAGTGTTTTGCTAAATGTATGCTACCATCAAATATTTAATCAGGTATACAGCGATAAAATAATACGTTATTTGTATCTACTCTTTTGTTAGAATAGATAATTAAGTTAATCAAACATAGCAGTATGTCTTTCAATTGATTTCATCTTCAACTGCATTTCTTACTTCTCTAATGTTCTTTTTGTCTGATTCCCTCTCGTATCGATGTCTGTCTCTATTGTGTGGGTTCCAGAGAATATTGAGTGCCAGTTTAGTTCCAAGAGATAACCACATGCCTTCTCCAATGGGAGCCACATCACCTTGTTCTCATCAGCCTGCATTGGATTCCTCCAAAGCTACTTTATCTAGTTTATATAGCCTGAAGGGAACTGGACATTGATCATGGTGATGCATAGGTTCTTTGTTTGTGTGACAAACTAAAAGTAATTTTGTTTAATAAATGAATGTTGTGAAAATCAGCATTATGTCCGAGTATCTTTTATTAGCTGTACAAACTCAGAGAGTATAAGTTATTGATTTGCCGATACCAGCCACCCGATACACATGCCAACAGGTAAATAAGGGGAATACCGACACTTTTTTTACACTTAAAGCACAGATGTTGACTTATTGTGTCTTTCTGTCAGCAGCTCCATGAGTGATGAGTAAACCGTCTGCTCCTGCATTGATGGTGAAAGTAGTAAACAGAAGAACTCTGTTCTAAATGATAAATGATCAATCCAAAAAATGATAAATGATCAATCCCTAGTTTACATGTAATCTACATTTATCCTGGGCAGCATAGAGCTGGTGGTCTGTCCTTCTTCTACCTCCCCTCTTGTACTTCTCCTGTACGACACTCCTCTATGACTTTCCTTTACATTGATGAAATAGAGAGGAAGACTAAACCCTTTTTCATGCCTGTCAATTATCCGGCTGTCCATCTCTCCGTCAGGATTAATTGGCATTTGGGAGATGCTAGTGCTGTCCCAGCGGGCTGATCCAGAACAATGGAGGCCCATATAGCTGATGGGCTCTCAGAGCAGTTCAAATTGAGTTGGAAATCTTCCATCTTCTCTTTAGCATAACAAAAGAGGTGCAGGGTTTTTAGACAAAGGGCGCTTTAATGGAGAAAATCAATCTCTGGGAGGAAGCGGCAGAATTGTCTTCCATCAGCTGTTCAGGTGTGTCTTGACCACGGTGGCCCTAATCAGAGGTGGCAGGGGACAAATCTGGCAGCTACATCTTTGTCACTGTGGGGAAGACTGGCAGTGGAGTCGGAGGGATGAATAGCATCCTCTTCCTGTATGTGTATCCTGTGAATCCACTGTGTCTACACAGGTACTAGGTCCACGTCCCCTGTAAATTTGGCTAAACCCAAGCCCTAGGAACTGTTCTGGATGCTATTAGAAGCCAATTATTCTTACACTTACATATTTTAATACCGTTTACCCTTCTACACAATACCCAAATGCCATAGAGGAAATGTACTGCTAACACTAGATGAGTCACATTGATGATCACTTTAGACTCTATTTCTGACAGGAGACATGTGATCATTAGCTTGCGCTATACAAACCATGTCTTGACAAATTCAACATTTTATGTTTAAAGGCAGGCACAGTCACTTCTGTATTTCAAACTTATAGTTGATACCAAAATATCAACAAAGACACAAAAACTTGAACTTTTTATTCACATTTTCAGGTAAAGGAAAAAAAAGAACTTGGTGACTGGTCTTGAATTTCTTCAGACTTTATTCACACCGGCCATTGAAATAAAGAAGATTGACAGACTCGAAACTAGAAATCTAAACACCTGTGTTTTAAATAAAAAACACTTGACTTGGTTTTACGAAAAATAATTTGTGCTGTAACCAGAGAGACTTGAGAACTGGCATTGTTACTGAAATACTGTTGACAGGACTGGAAATGAGGAAACAGGGTTTGTGGTCGAAAAAAAGTGGACTTTTATTTATAAAAGATATTTTAAATACAATTCATTCATCAATTCATCATTCAATTTGATAACAAGGCCTTTAAGGGGGTAAATAAATTACTGTATAACTGCAATCAATACAACAACCAACATAATGTATAGACAGAACAAACTCACCTCTGCGAAAGAGAACATGTAGAGGTTTGGTCTAACCAAATAACACCAAAGGTGTAAACAAGATGGACACCAACTAAAACCAACTAGGCCTATGCAGCCGTCCCTGAAGGCAAGGGTATATCCCTGAAATGCCCCCAATTCCCCACGTTGTACAAACAATGCCCCAAAACACATAGCCATGTAACCGTAATTTAAAGGGGCAAAGTAAGATTTACTAGTGCCATCATCTTGCATTTAAAATCCAACATATATTACACAGCAGCTCACCCCTCATTGTCCAACAATCTACAGTGGCTTTCATGTGTCAAAACAACGTAATCCACTATCCCGTCAAGTAATGAAGTTCCTTTGGATAGGTGGGGATCAGGGAATTGCGACTGACGTGTTGATTTTTTTATACAAATTCAAATATATACAAATATTTCAACCTATGACAATAAGGTGTAATTTGAATATTTTCTCATTCAACAATGAGACAATCAAACTTGACTATCTAGAGGAAGTAAATGTCGTTAAATGGTTTCAGTAAGGGAAACTGCTTAAGGATTATTACTTGTTCTGCAGCCTACCCCATGGAGTGGCGTGCGCTGGGTCCAACTGCACACCTCAGTGTTGTCATACTGCTCCCATAATTATCCTGTACCACCCAACGTAATGTCACTGCCACTGCACGAGGTCTGTCACTGCAGACCTCGTCATGCCCTACTACAATTGTTTTTCGTACGCTTTTGTCTAAATCCAAAAAGAGACAATAAAACTCCTCCTGACCTTCTCTATACTTCTCCATCAGCACTCTGAAAGCAAACATGGAATTGATGGTGCTATTTTTCTAGCATGAAACCATACTGCTGCTCACAAATTTTCACCTGTTTTCTTAACCTAGTTTCCTTTACTCTTCCACAGATTTTCATTGTGTGGCTCATCAGCCTTACACTCAGCTCTCTAGTTGCTACAGCTGTGAGCATCACCCGTTGTTCTTGAAAATCGGTCCCATCACACTTTTCCACCATTCCAAACGTATCAACTATCATAGGTCATTTTGATCGATGTAGTTAAATACTCCCCTGCCCTCTCTCCTACACACGTCCATACCACGTCCATATATCATCAGCATCCACCACTTTTCCAATCTACATACTCTTTTCTGCTCTAACTTCATCTCTACTAATCCTTTGAACATCCTGGTTTACAATTTTTCCGTCTTCCACCCTTCTTTCTCTCTCATTTTCTTCAATTATCAGTTCTCAAAATTACTCCTTCCATTATGCCCTCATACTCTCCTCTATCCATCTCTTTATCTCCTTTAGCCTCACCAATTGGTACCAGTCATTTTCCCTTTCTTTAGTGTTCAATCTCTCATCCAATTCATAAGAGGTCTCTTTTCAGCCATTGGTACCTCACTCTTCACCTAATGCCTCGTTTCTTTGTATTCCTGCTTACTTTCCACCACCAAGTCTCTTTAGCTTCTCCATGGAGCACCTACCTTCACAAAGGCCTCGCAGTCAGTCACACCATAAGCAAAATCAAACATTCATTCATAATCCTTAACCACTTATTCTTTTCAGGCTCAGATCACGGGGTCTAGAGCCAATCCCAGCTGACATTGAGCGAGAGGCAGTGTACACCCTGCATGAGTCGTTAGATGCTCACAGGGCTGACATAGAGACAGACAATTATTCACACTCCCATTCATTCCTATGGTACTTCAGAATTGCCATTCACTCATATTGCATATTTGTGGACTGTGGGAGGAAGCCGTAGTACTCAAAGAGAACCTATGGATCAATTTTAATTGGACCCACATTAAATGCTTGCTTTTATTCACCAATATACTTGGCCCAAGACCCATAATCCCAGGTCTCCCATACACAACGTTAACATTTATAGATTTAGGATAGATGGAAGAATTGAAGGGCAATTTATTACACAAGGCAAGGCATGCCTATGTTCAAGTTTTCACATTCCAAGTCATGCTCAGGTTAACATTTGGTGGGTTTACATGGACGGTCTAATTCTGATTAGATTCGGAAAAGAAGTCTTTCATCGGAAAGAAAATTCTGCATGTAAACATCCATTTCCGAATGGAAAGAACCTTTCTGAAAAAGATTTCCTTCCTTTGCAAGGAGGAACTTTCTCCTTGCAAAGGAAGTCCTTTCAGAAAGCCAGTTTTCCGATAGCCAGTCTCTGCATGTAAACGCTGTATCGGAAAGCTTTCTGTTTGAGTTGTATCTGCGTATGCCCAGCGTCGTGACGTAATGCTCCGTTGAGTTTTTTCAGCGCTGTGACGCATTTCAAATATGGCAGCTTCAAAGCAGTACTGGTCTGAATCGGAGCGTGAATCTTTGTTGTATTCTTTTTCTGGGCGGATATTGGCATTATCACCACCTTATGAACGGGAACGTTGATCTTCTGCGCATGTGTGAAAGCGTTTCCGATTAGATGAGTCGATGTATGTAAACACCGGGTCGGAAAAGATCACAAGTCATTCTTAGGGCCCAAACTTAAAATGGCCTATGGAGCTAACAAAACTCAAACTCTGACCGAAAACAACCACAGAAAGACACCAGTAACGATGACGACCGACATTGCAATTCGGAAAGGTTTAATTCGGAAAGGAGAAAAGTGTTACATTTAAACCCACCTACTGATTCCTTAATCAATTTTAGATGCCCAACTGAGGTAAATGTGAGACATTGGTTTCTAACTTGGACAATGCCATCATACCTTTTGAATTTAAGTGAGATAAGATAGATAGATAGGTAGGTAGGTAGGTAGGTAGGTAGGTAGGTAGGTAGGTAGGTAGGTAGGTGGATGGATGGATAGATATATAGAACATTTCTTTGTGACAAAAAATGTAGACATACTTTATTTATGTCTACATAAATAAAGTATGTTTATCTAAATATGTCTCTAAATAGACATATTTAGATAAACATTAGGATAAGAGTGCCCCCTTGAATGATTTCATTGTACAAATATTAATTTAGAATTAGAATGAGGCCACAATCTGCGACAGCCAACTGACAATTTTTTCTGTGTGTGTCTGGCTTTGGTCTTCTGTCAGTGTCTCTCAGCCAGTCTGTCATTGCCGTTAAGAAACAGTCAGTCCTGTCTGGGTATTTTGATATGGTGAGTGTTTGTGTTTATCTGTGTGCTCCCAGCTCTGTACATTACCATGAGAATGATTTAAGCCCTGTGCTAATCCTCTGTGTCTCTGTTGTAATAAATGTCTTCATTCAAACACTCTTTAGCAGAGAGGGAATATGAAAACATGGCCATGGCAACATTTTGCTTTTTCACGGGTGAGGCTGTTGAACATGTCACCTTGTATTGACCTGAAATTTAAGTTTTGCACCAACAAACTCGGTTTCAAGTAAAACTCAAATGTAAAAATGCTGAAAGAAATTCCTAGGCAATCTCCTTTAAAAAACACTAAAATGCCCTTATTGTCACGGCATGATCATTTTGAACTACAAAACAAATTCCAATGCGTTTCAGCTTCAAGCCTTCATTAGTGAGTCAAACAGATCTCATGAAAAATACAACCCTTATGGTGGTGATAACCAATGTGAATATTCCACCTGTATAAAGGGGTGTGGCAAAGTAAGGGAGTGGACACACAATAATCCTCCAGCAGAGGGAATTATAGCTCAGAAACTCTCATAACCATAGAATATAAAAGCACCATATTAAGCACAATATACAACGCAATAGATGACAACTATTATAAAAGAAGGGGTTACATGGAATGAATACAAACACTTAGTAAGTATTTACAAAAAAAGTAGTAAAGTTTAAATCCATGTGAAGACCCATTGGTGATTAGTAGCCTTTAACTAATCAATTAAAAAGGCTTCTCTTTGGTTCACCTTTGAACGTTGGTTGTTTTTATACGTGTAATAAATAAAGTCTGACTTGACTTGACGTTTTGTTCTTCCTATGTAACATACTTTGCAACTGGAGCATTCCAGTCTGTAGAGGAAAAGTGTGACAAAATGACATAAAGCACATAGCAGCAAGTTCAAAGGTATTAAAGTACCTGAAGCTAGCATTCCTGTGAGCAACCAGCCTTAACAAGCAGCACTCAGACAGATGTTCACACTGAATAAATCTACCTGTCACAGATTAACCCAATCAGTGGATGGCAATGGACTGGTCAATTTTGATGGTGGACGAAAAAGGGTTTTCAGATGTCTTACAGATTGTTTGATCTGACACAACCTATAAACAATCATGGAGGAATACAATTGTAAATTAAATCCAACAGTGTTATGACACAGAAAAAAGAAAAAAAATATTGAAAAATTTGCAAAGATTGTTGTATTGTTGGTCAAAATATATATATCTGCAAAAACATTTCTGCTAATAACTGAATTTAGGGAGAATTATATTTAAAAGTCCTTTTCTCAACCTGTTTTTTTCTATTTGCGAGATATCCTGCCAGCGTTGGCCACCCAACTCTTTCATATAAAAAACAATTTGTTCTAAAAATCCCTACAAATTACAGTTTTAGCTCATGTTAGTCCCGGTCTGAAGATACCATAATATTTCTACAACCTTAGATTATCTCTATCGAGATATATTTAATATACTAATAAAGTGCAGAGCAGAAAATAAAGGGAGACACATACAGACAATCTCTAAAACCGACAGTTAGCCTTGCACCTTCGTGTTTGAAGAAGATGAAGGGATCTGCTGAGAGGAAGGGGTAATGTTGAACCTCTTCAACACCTTTGAAGCTCAAACGGCAGCAGCAGATCAGAGACGGACAGATTTAGAAAGGGTGGAGACGAGAATGAATACATATTGTAGAAGAAAATGAATTGCAGGTGGAAAAATGAGAATAAGTGAACTTGCTGTAGAGAGACAGAGATGGAGATCTATGGTAGCAATCTTGTTTGTTTCAAATATTTATTAGTAAATATATATCTTGTTGTGTTAAGTGCACTCATTTTGGAAAATGTAGCATTTAGCCTGTTGCTCTTCTATGTGCTTTACAAGCGCATGGAAGCTACTTAATAACATGGATCTTTGTTCTGCTGTTTGTTTGTGTGTGTGGGTGTGTTAACTAAAATAGTTAGATTGTCCAGTCAACATTCTTCTGTCCGTCTAGCTGCCAAATGGAAAATGACACAGAGATATTGGCGCGCGTGAACACACACACACGCAAGCACACACACACGCAAGCACACACACTCATAGACACAGACAGATATCTTAGTATTGCTATGAAGAATGCATTCAACTCACTAAACCTTCCCGTAACCCTAACAATCACTTTGTTCTCAAACCAAACAGCAAGTGTTTCAACAACAGTTGCAAACATAAATATTGTCCCGATTACATCTGGAATAAAGCACGTGAAGATCCAGTGGTGATATTTGGATCCAGGGGTGGGAAAAGGGTTTGAAATCGCTGCTTTATTATAACAGGTTTTTCAATATCAATCGTCACATATTTTCTGGATCCTTGTGTTGAAGTCTAACTACCAACTTATCTGAATCATATCAGGACTTTTGCAAAGGAGCTGTTTATCGTCATCTCTCAGGTTGGAATCCTGAAAGTAATTTGTACTGACCAGGGTCCGTCTTTCAGGCCACAGACACTGAGGGATTTTTTTCATCTACAGTATTGAAAGTGCTCCTGACCTCCATGCGGTTTTCCACCTTTGAACTGCTGTTTTGACAGGAAACCCTAAAGAATGAAGGGAGGATAGTCCTAACCTGAGTAAAAAATAATAAAGGATAAGAATAACTTTATTCTACACATTTAACTAGGTGTCATCTAATAATATGTTGGAGCAACCCGCAGTCCTGTCTGCCTCATGTGTGGCACTTCGAAACATCGACACCTGAAATGAGGAACTTATTTGAAATGTTCAATTTATTTATTTCCATCAAAAATCTGATGAATTTACTTTGTGATAATTAGAACAAAAAAAATAAATTGGGAAAACACAAACATACACAAATACAAACATACGACAATGTCTATCAAAAGTAAATAGAAAATGGCTCATTGGGGCATTTTGAAGGGGTAGACAGCAGCAGAAAATCATTTTACCATTGTCTCGTTCCAGATCTACTCATATTTCCAACCTAAAACGTTGTTGGAAATCCACATTGGAGTCTGAACATAGTGCTGCTGTATTAATGCCATGCAGTGACATGCTGTCACCTGTAAGGCAATCTGGGACATACATGATTACTGCCTTAATGCCAGAATGTCAGTCTTTACAGGAATGTAGTGTAAACTGAAATGTAAACAGAACATAAGAGGGCGGCAGAGGAAAATTGTGGGAACTACAATTTGAAGATGAAGTAGACATGCTGCAACCTTCTCCATCTTTTCACGCCGCTGCGTCATGAAAGCAACCTCAACTGAGTAATAGATATTGCCATTTCTATCATTTCCCTGTCAAGGGGGGAAAGCAGGGTGACTTTTCTCCGATCGTTTGTCTAACCTTGAGTACCTCAATATGTAACTGGTTGAGAAGGCTCCGGTCCATCTACATATTCCCAAAGAAATAGTTCAGTGACATTTCTCACAGCTTTAGAGAGCCCCCTTAGTATTAGTTTTAGTTTTTTGTTTGTTTTTTACAGTGCAATTTCCAAAAAAAACTATTTGTATCAATATTACGGTCAAAAAGTCTTTCACTTTTATTGTGTAATCTTCATTTGTTTTAAGTTCAATGTTTTTTCAGGTTTTGCATAAATATGCTTTTATTTTTAAAGTCCCTGTGTTATCGAGTAAACGATGGAATACAATGGTAAAGTTTAAGGACAAAAAGAAAGAAAGCACCAGTATAGCCATTGGTGTATGGACGGATGTTGAGTAGATATGAAATTATGTTTAAGCAAATAGTGTGTGAATAGCTGCCCAATAAAATAAGTGTGCTACTGCTGGACTTTCTGCTGCCGTGATGAGCAGACCTACTTAACCACGTGCTGTGCTTAACTAACATTAATTCTATCCATCCAGTGTTGAACTGCTAAACTTAGACCAAATCTGAGATATATTTTCAGTATTAGTGCAGGATTAAGCTGGCAGAAACTGTAACATTTGACTATAAATATGAACACACTCTTTTCTACTGAGGTTTTACTTTTTCATTGTGCACATTGCCAGATTTTAATACACTTTATTCTGTATTCTGTAACATGCTCTGCTGCTGTAACCCTGCAATTTCCCCATTGTGGGACTAATAAAGGTTATCTTATCTTATCTTATCTTACATATTCATTTATGTCAAAGCCAAATATGGGAGTATTGGCAATTAGCTCCTCCTAGTGGGCAAAGGTGGTACTGTGCAACCAAAATCCCTGTCTGGGGCAGAATCTAATTTTGGGGACATTAGCTATGATCCAATTGTGCCAAATGGAGACCCCTACTGCTCCTATCTCAGACAAACTGTGTAGAATAACATGGACTTTGTGGTATTTCTATCAAATTTGATGCAGTAGTTATTAAATTGCTATCTATATGCCTAAGAGTTTCTTAGTAAATTAATACATTATTTTGTTTTATGGTGTTAGTGTTATATGAGGATTATTATGTTATTTAAAGATATTTGTCACCAGAGGATTTTTTCCTGTTGCCAGCAGTTGGCGCTGTCACTGTAACTGAATTTTGTCAGTCTGTCATCAGGGTGGCCTTTCCATGGCCTATAAGCAATGCCTGTAAGTGAAAACGTTTCTCCACTTTGTACTGGTACTCTTTTTTTTGCCTCTTTTCCTTTATCAGCACACCGATAAAGGAACATTTATTCTCCTTAATACAGTTTTTTAGGTGTGTTTTTAGCTCAAATTTGTTTTTGGGAAAATTCTAACCATTTTCATGCGTATAGCATGACTTCCAAAAATCATTATATAGGATGTTATTATATCCCTGAAAGTTCAAAGATATTATTGAATAGTCATCTCTGCCGCCGCCGCATCTGCCTACCTCCGCATCTGCCTCCCGATGCACCTGCCTGCCGACGCTACAGATCCTTTGTGTAAGCGCGATAACTCCAAAACTTTGAAATGGATCCTTTTCATATATGAAATATATATATGAAAAGGATGAGGACTAATAGGCTTTAAGGTCTATTAGTGTCTCATACTAAGGAATCCATGAAAGGAAGAACTGGAGTGATGGTGAGAAAGTTTGGATGTATATTTCTGACACTAGGGGGAGTTTATCACAAAAAGTTTTTGGACCATACATTCTCAAGTTGTGATCTGATTTTATCCAAATTTGGTACACACAAATCAACTCGAGGAGACCCCTATTGTATATATCAGATTTTACTCTAAAAGTTACCATTTTACTCAATAGTGGGAACACTGTTTTCCAGACATACCTCATGAAGTTTCTTGGATCATTTTCAAACTTTATACTAACATATACCTTAGTTCAGTGGTTCTCTGAAGTTCTCTCTTTTTCTCTCTTTTTACACCACGTACCACCTCAGAATATATCCAGCTCTCCAACTACCACCATTATGATCCATGTAAAAATACATTAGTAGAAGTAGGTAACCCTATTCAGCTAAAAGTAATTAAAACAGGAGGCAAATATATTCCCAATTAAAAATTTATTTTTTGTTGACTAGTCAGCCAGAACCACACAAAATGCGAAGGAGTAGCACCAGAACTGGCAAATAAACTCTTTCACATAATTATTATTACTATTATACAGTACACACACAGAGTAGGTGAAAACATTAACTATCACAACTGTAATTCCCTGTAAACCTACTTTTCAAATTGGATGTTTTTGGAGTCTTACCTCTTACTGTTTTTCGCCGTGGCTGCATTCTTATTAAACCACTTGTAATTTTAGCTTCCTTCGCTTACTGTCTTATTGTCCTCACAGTTTAGCTTGTAACGGCTAGGCGCGCTCGCCACAAAATAGAATGCTACGGCTACGTAGCAGGCTTATGGACGTCTGAACAAAGAACTACAGGAAAGGCTAAACTTATTTTAAAGGCCATTTCATTCATTTAATGGTTAAAATATTTTCATTTCATTCATCATAGTATTTTGATAGTATTATACATGTTAGCCTTTTCCTGTTTGGGTTCCAGACCGTGGTCGGAACCAGACCTGGTTTATTCTTGACCAGCAGCAGTAAAACACCACACCAGAGAATCTACGCGCTTTTGGAAGCTGCAGCCTTTATTTATGACCACTGTGCCCTGCTGCACACATACAAAATCACTTAGTTGCTCCAAACTCTTTGCTAACGCTGTCTTTTTTTGCCACTCATGCTTCAGCACCGCTCGCTCTCTCGTTCTCGCCTGACCCCCCCATGAAGACACACGGCCTCCCTTAAAGGGGCCATTCACCCTTGCAACATGCGTGTTTAATTTAGGAGAAGTAGACAATTTAAGAGATTCCTCCACTTACTCCTATTGGTACACGTACCATAGTTTGAGAACCCCTGCCTTGGTTTGAAGAAGAACTGCATTGGTTTTGGGAAAGGTCAGTAGTATATTTCTGACACTGGGGGGAGGCTTTACCTTCAAAAGTCTTCTAAACATAATTACTCAACCTTGGTCCGAATTAGAAAAAATCTGGTGCAAATGAATTAACACAAGGGGATCTTTCATGTATATATCATCGATTCGATGAGCTGGGTGCCAACCGCCAACATGTGACCAGAACGAGGAATATAACAAAGAGGGCATGCGCAGAAGTAACTTTTCATCCATGTAACCGTCCAAATATGTTAAACTCTTTCAAAGTTGCGATGAGTAAATGACTTTCCGATGCAGACCGGTACTGTTTTGAAGTTACCATATCTAAAATGCCTTGCGGCGCCGAAAAAACTCACTCGGAAACTCGGAGAAATTACGTCACGGCGCTGTGCAAGCGCAGATACAACTCAAACAGAAAGCTTTCCGAAACAGCGTTTACATGCAGAGACCTGCTATCGGAAAGGCTTTCCGAAAGGATTTTGACTACCTCCTTGCAAAGGAATGAAATCAAATTCCGAAAGGTAATTTCCATTCAGAAAGGGTGTTTACACACAGCATTTTCTTTACGATAAGACGTCTACTCCGAATTTAATTGGAATAAGGCTGTCTACGTAAACCCACCTAATGTCCAACCAGATCTTTCCTTTCAGTTTCTTCATTTTGTTTTTCAGAGTGCAGACAATAGACAAAGCAATTACCGGTAAGGGTTTTTTTCACCCCCGTCTCTTTAGTCTCAGTTTTCTTCCCTGTTCTTGCGTCCTGGTGCTTCTCACATTGAGACAGTGTCCCAGTATTCCCAATTTTAAGTCTCCTGGTTTTGCTCGAGGTCCAAGCATCAAGAGTTGTTCATGTGTGTCAGTGAGGACGCCGAGGTTGTTTCCACAGAAAGCACGTCCTTCCATAATAAGGCAGCTTCAAACTTATACGATCGGACGGTGCAGTCATGTGGATCTGATTACTTTAAAAACCATAAAAACACAAACCAAAGCAAAACAAGCTCAAAGATGAAATGCCCCATTTAATCATTTCAATATTACATTGGTTTATGGGTATCTTAATAATTGAATTATGGCAAATGTTAAAGCAAGTTACAGTAATTTGTATACAAAACCTCCCAAGTCAGAGTTGGTTTCCTTCAGATGCATGTGTATTTGCCTTACACTCTTGCAGACTCACCATTACGATGACCAGATGTTGCTCTGCTATCTTTGTATATGAGGCCTTACCTTTATAAAAGGTGTTACATTACCAGTAAAACACAGCAAACCATCCGTCATTAGTTTGAGCCCTCCTTGCCTCACAACAGTAGGCCTTGTTTTGTCATTGTGGGAGTTTTCTTTAACATTGTGAATAAAATGATGGTTTTGACTCAAGACTCATTTTCAATAAGGAAGCCTTAAACGGCACGAGGAGAGCACAGAAGAAGAGATTAGCAGTTGATTTGAAATTCCGTCTACTTACTGAAGAGACATTTTTTTATCCTCACTGTGAATTCATGTCTTATGTGATACTTGAGTCAGTGCTTGTAGGACACACACATACACAAAATGTTATGTTAGAGTCAGGAGGTCTCCGATCCAGGAAAGCAGGATTTCAATTATAATGAGTTTTTAAGAAAAAGAGAAAATAAATACTTGAACAAGAAATATTTGAAGAATTGGATGCTTTCATATGTTGTTTTATGCTCCGTTTGCAGTGTGTTCATGATCTGTGCTTGTGTGTGTGTGCTTTTGTGTGTGTGTGGGTGTGTGTGTTTGTGATTGTGTGTGAGATAGAAAGAGAAGGAGAGAGAGAAGGAGATCAACCTTCATGGTAAACTATGCAAAACATACGGAACACAACTAGAAAAACAGTCATATATGTGACAGTTTTGCCTTAAGCCTCTCCGTATCACCAGCCCACTTCTCTTCAACACACTTGTACATACTTGTGCAAACAGATATGTAAAATGACATACACACTACTCTGATCTCCTCATCCTCTGCTAATTCTGCTCCATCTAATCACAGAAAACAAGCTAGAGGGGAAACGGCTGTTGTTCTGCATCCATCTAATCCTTCCCTCCATCATTCTCAGATCCTTCGTACGTCTGACAGGGCTACTTAACATCAGTGGAAATCAACAGAATCCCAACCGTGTCTGTGGATATGTATGTGTGTGGAGAGAGAATGGTGAAACAGCCAAGGCAATCCATAGGGGGATTTAGCTCTTCTTACTCTATTTTAGCTCAGTGTGTCAAGACACAACATTTATAAGAAAATCCTGTCTGGATGGACAGTCAAAAACCTCTTTTTCCTTCTTTCGGAGAAATTAAGAACGTGGATCCCCAAAAACAATTCCTGTTTCTGGCACTTCTGATGGTAGGAAGAAGAAGACGAGAAGAGAAGAAGAATGTAGAGGAGCGTGAAGGAAGGGATTGGAGCCTAGAGATTAGTGGATGAGAAAGGAGGTGTAAGAGGAGAGGCAGAGGAAAAAGAGTGGAGAGTGTAAAGCAGGGAAAAAGGGAGATGATCAGAGATTATTGGATGAAGAGACATGGGGAAAGGGGTGATTTGAAGACTGAATGGAATATAGAGAGATAAAGAGGAGGAGAGAAACAGAGAAAAAATGAGAGTAGAAGACAGAAACCCAACAGAAACAAGGTGAAGAAAACAGTGTGCTCTGTCTCTACTCAGACAGAAGCACAAGTAGGAGGTATTTTGCTCCACTGTTTACATACTGCAGTTGTTCTTCTGATTCTCTGCATCCAAATCAAATGTTTTTATTCTGAATGGGGTATTTATATGCATCATTTATTTTCACTCTCATTAGGCTGAGAGAATGACACGTGCCAAAGTTGACTGGCCACCATGTAAGAACATGTGGAACCATGTAGGAGACCACAGCCTATTTTAAACCTATCCCTCCCAGTTGGACCAGTCCCAGTTGGGATTTTTTGTCATTATTCAAATGCATTTTTTATCCGCCTAACTGCCCACTGTTTACGGGGAACATTCTTGGTATACCTGATGGCAAACCTGCCAATGTCATTGAACACACTGTCGTCAACTTCGGTCAGCAAGTCGCGCAGCTTTAGCATTAATTCTGCAAGTTGACATCCAAGACGGGAACAGTGTAAGTTGATTTTCATGTGTAGGAGGAAGGTAGTTTAGAGAGGCCAGACATGCTTCGAAACTTATCAAAACTTGTATGTTCTTCAGAGGCCATTCATTTTATGATCTGATCTAGTGGTGGTAAAAAACAATACTCCACACCTCAATGTGGAATATTTCAAATAATGTCTGTATAACATTAAGACCCACCAGAGAGTCTCTTGGAGCTGATCTGTCATTTCAATTTAAAGTGTAAATTAAGAACATTTTTCATGGTTTCTTTCCTGCAGAATGCATCTGATCAACTCCAAACTCCAAACTCTAAACCTAAATGATAACATTTTATGAAAATTCTCTGTAAAAGTTTGAAAAGTAGGGTCATGGACCAACATTGAATTTTTATCTTTTGCTTTGAAACTGGGAGTTGTGACTTGTTATATAAGGTCCAGTCTTTGCCCAAACTTCACAAGTTGAACAAGAGTTCCCTCTGGGAACATCCACATGTCAATATGAGTTACAGTATTAGTCCCACCTGCTGGAAACAAGAAGTGACCCTTTTGTGACAAACGTAATGAATTTTACATAAAGATTTCACAGCCAGCTCAACTGCTGCATCGAAAGGAGCCAGTCGAGGTGGTTCGGGCATTTGACCAGGACACCTCTGTTTGGAGGTTTTCCAACCATGTCCATTTCTGAGGAGACCCTGGGGTAGACCCAGGACTCTGTTGAGGGACTATAAATCTCAACTGGCCTGTGATCACATCAGTATCGCCCAGGATAAGTTGGAGAGGACTTCTGGGCAGAGGGATGCCTGAAAAAAAATGCCCTTTTTCCCAACCCCAGGTAAGAAGAAGAAAATGGAAGGATTTCATGGTGTGTAAAGGATGTACAATTACTGGATGACACAGTTATCATTGGCTCAGTTTAGCTTTATTCATTCATTATCAACTGCTTATCCCGTCCAGGCTCACAGGGAGGGGGGGATGAAGCCAGAGTTCCCACCGTGCCGCCAAGTTTAGCTTTCATTTTTACTTATTCCAGTAAGTGACTGTTGTTTCTTCTCTGTATATGTGATATAAGTGGGATAGCTCAAATCGTTTTGAATGGTTTTTATGCCATTTAATGGACGGATGGAGCCTGCACAGAGAAAGGAAGTTAGAATTGTTCTTGGACCTTTTTGTTTTGTAATTGATTTTGGGGCTTATCCACAAGATGATTACTCAAATTGTCAAAATTCCATTTATATGAGAAATCTCATTGATATGGCAAACCAGTCAGAAGCTTTGATAGACCGAGTACTGGTGTCATTTCGTTCAGACTTAAGTATATTAGGTTGATGGAGATGTGCTTTCTAGTTATAAATGTCACGTTCAATGTATTTTCTTCTCCCTTTAAGTTTTTCCCATGTCCTGTCTGTGTGATTTTTTGTCTAGACATGGCGATATGTTCCTCTCCTGCTATCAACTCACCTTCACACCAGACGTCCTTAGCTCTTAATGCATATATTTTGCGGCTCTGCAGTTCATTCTTTGCTAGATTATTTCAAATGCCAAGATTATACTTGGACATGTCTAACTTAACTTAGATTTTGAATTTCTAAGCTTTCTTTTCAACTTGTTTAACCATATGCTGCCTCTCCGTGTCTCAGTTTCATTGTCACTTCAAATAATTTGCCAAATATGTGCAGCTTCTTGTCAGTTTTGACTCAATGGTGGGTCATTGAGTCCAAACTGCTCGCAAAACCCGTCAGTCTGTCAAGTCAGGTCTGCTTTCCCAGCCACAACCTGCCTGTCCATTGCTCTCCAGCTGCTCCACCTTCTCCACTAGTTACACTCCTGTGGAAGACTTCAGTTCATCACCTCACCTCAACTCATCTTCAAGAAAATTGTTTACAAACTGTTGCTTGTCTTTTCTGAGTGTACTGTAATCAAATTCTGCTTAGGGCAACAATTTGGCTAGGAGCGGCCCTGATTATACAGGACTAAAAACCTGCATCTACAACCACTGAGTTTCTTATCAGACAAGGCTTATCTGAATGACAGGGAATTGTACCTAAGTATCCTCTCCTCACTATCGTCAACTCGCCAGTCGAGTTGAATACCTGAAAATATAGATTTCTTGATTATATAATTATTATACAATTTTTTGTGAACTTACTTTCTGTAACATTTTGCAACAGCTTTAAAGTCAAAGTTATAATTAGAGCAGAAGGTGGGAGATGTAATGAGAGATGAGAAGAGACCAGAAGATAAATACACACCGTATGCAGAGAGTTCAATGTGGTGGGGACAGCAGTGACAAGAAGATGAGAAATCTTAAGTTGTTGATATTAAGAGCAGAAAAGAGGAAAAAAGTGGGACTGAGAAAAAAAAATCAGAAACACACACACACACACACATAAACAGATGGTTGCCACTTTGCCTCAGCGGCATTTAAAGCTGTAATGACAGGCCAGAGAGTGATAAGAGACTCTGAGTGGAGAGGCCACTATAGCTGCTCTTCTCTCCCTGCTAACAACTGTAATTATCCAAACTCCACGCTCACTACTATTGATCTCTCTCTCTGACCCCCTCCCCCACCCCCCCACCCCCGACCTGAGTGTGTCTGCATGTGTGTGTGTGTCTCTCCCTGTCAGGGTGGCAGTAGAGGGCGTCCCTTTCAGCACAAGAGTTGTTCACACCTGCTCCCACTGGATGTGGAGAGGAGCAACAACCACTGGGAAAAATACCTGACAGCCCCAAAACACAAATATTGGTGCAGCTCCATTGTTACCCATTGTGGTGTGTGTCAAGTATGAGGAGTTTCTATGTTCTCCCATGTCTCTAACACCTGGTTTGGAGAATATGGCTCCAACTCAGCAACAAAATTCTATTAGACGGTTAGCCATCCACAGGAACAAGTAGATAGAAGAATAAAAAGAAATACAGAATAATTCAATGAGGCAAAGGTGGCTCTCCCTTAATTCGTGTTCAATTTTGACATGTACACAAAAATGTTTCTTTGTTGACCCCCAGCTCTAGGATGCACTGTGCATTCTGACACTCTTCTATCAGGTCCAGCGTTTACCTTTTCAGTATTTTGTGCTACATTAGCTTTTCAGTGGGAACTGACATCGGCAAGCCATCGCTCCCAACACGTATCAATGAGATGGATGTCCATGACCCTCCGCTTCACTGAGCCATCACAAGTTTTCCTTTGTCAAAGTCGCTCAGACCTTTTTCTATGGTGTTAATAGTTGATCCCTCATTCCTAGGCACACTGTGATTTTCAATACGCAGACAAATATTTTATTCGAAGAGAAAATATTCTTTAGCAAAGAATAATTTCACCTTTTCAGTGCTCAATAAATACCTTTCCGTTTTTCTGGTATGAACATACATGCATACATGCACACACACACACACACACACACACACACACACACACACACCCGGCAGCTCCACCTCCAGCATCCTTCTACCAATATCCCTCCGTTTCACTGGGCCCACCAACCCAATCTGGCCTCTATTACTTTGTCTCTAATACTTTTGACCTTGGCCTGGGTGTAGCGTGGGTTGCCTGCGACTGGGGCAAGGCAAAAATTTCCCCCCCTTAACATGTAGACCATTAGCAATCCCCAAATCCCTTTATTTATATAATTATATGTACACATACACACACACACACAATAAAAATACTCTAAAATTTTACATGACATCATTTATTTGTCCCTTCATGTTGAAAAACTGTGTAGCGAGCTTCACTAATTTGTGTGCAAGGCCAGTCATTCACATCTGAAACATAATAAATAATGGGAACAAAAATTAGTTTTGTCAAACCATACACAAATATTAACATTAATATAAATTAATAAACAAACATTTTCAGTAAATTTTTTTTAAGATCAAGACCAAAATAAAATTTCTGTCCGTGGCAAATACATACAAAGTGGATAAATAACTGAGTGACATTAAAATGTCAGGATTTGAAGTATACAATCTAATCAGGTGGACTGTCATTATAGAGGCCGGATTAAAAGCTTCTGATAGAATCACATTCAACAGATACCAAGATGGGAAAAGCAGGTCTTACTTTGCTGTGGCTGATAAACACGGATACATAAATTAGGTAGTGTATCTGAGAACATATAAATACCCCTCACATGCTCAGAGGATCAGTTTTGCAGAGCCAGATGCCATACTTCTCTTGTTGTATCCATGTGTGGACCATCAGATAGTGCCATTCAGCAGCGGAAAGGATTTACAAGTCATGCCGTGGCCTTGAAACCCACACAAAACCAACCTTTTGTCCCGCCGTCACCTATTCCAGATTTATGACGTCCAATTACAAAAGCGGACACTAACAGTATTCCCTATTAGCCTATCAAACACCCTGGTGCTTGTTCCCACAAAAGGTTATCTGACCTCTCAGCAATGGCATAACCAATTTATGGGTCCTTCCAACAAGATGCGAACAAAGACCTCCCTGGCTGCGCTTTTTGTTTTCCTGTGCTGCTCACCAAGACAGGTAATTAACAAGGAAGGAGTTTCTGGTTAATTTCCTAGATAATTATCTAAATTAAATTACCTTTCGTCACATTTTGTCTAACTCACTGTCACTCGTCTGCATGTCCGCATCTCTCTCTATACTTTGATGAGGGTGGTCAGGCTTATTGTGCTGCTTTATAAACAAAACCAGTAATGACATGTTCTCTTTTCTTTGCTTTTGTTTTCTTATGCTTTGTTTTGCTTTTCTCTTTGTTCTTAGTCAGAGGAGAAGTAAATGAAGAGGGTAAAGGACCAGAGAGAGATACTGGAATACACAGGAAAAAAAGGCTTCACAGACTTTAACAAGTGACAAAAGAGGACAGTGCCATTAACACACTCTCCATAATGTGATTTGCTTCGGCCCTTTAGTTGTCTCTTAGTTGCAGCAAAAAAAAGAGCTGGCTCAGGAGATCTGATTACAGAGGCAAGATCTGAAGTGTAAATGAAAATGTATTCTGATCATCCACAAGACAATTCAAGTGGATGAAGTAGGAAGTTGCTCAAATTGGTAATAAAGCTGTTAAAAGACCAACATGTGTGCATACATATTACACGAGGAAGAAAGAATGACCCAATCTAATAAAACAAATACACACATCCTACATCTCTTTAAAGCTAATCCAGATATGCAGGGTTGTATGGGTTGGGATATTTTTGACTAAGCTGACCCAAGTGGGAACTTATGTCAGGTTGGCCTTAAGTGTGACTACACCAGTCTGACTGGCAAAAATTTCCCATTCACTTCAATAAACATCATCCCAAAGTGTTATTTTATTCTGAACTGTCACAATGACTGTATACAAACCGTGGTCTCTAATGGTTTGATGTGATTATGATGAAATGGTTCCGATGAACCATGACTTATGTGCATGGACATAGCAATGTATGCTGAGTTAGCTTAGCTAAGTAGCTAGGAAAGAGTTTTGGACGACCACGATATCTTCCTGAATGATGAGCATGGGCGCATTTGTCCATATTGCTGGTGATCACCAAACTAGTGAACCTTCCACTGACCCTGCCTGATATGTCCTGCAAATCACAAAGGCTTTCTTAAGACCTGTGAAAAATTAGAGTATGTCTGTGGTCCGTCATGGGGCCAGCAAGACGGAACCATGCTGATTTGAACAACCACTAGGATGAATCACAAAAATATGAACCCGAGTATGAACCTGGATTATTCGCAAATGACTTAATCAAGCAGGTGGTTGC
Organism: Lophius piscatorius; assembly: GCA_009660295.1. NCBI lineage: Eukaryota > Metazoa > Chordata > Actinopteri > Lophiiformes > Lophiidae > Lophius > Lophius piscatorius. Next base: position 2,052 of record VRLP01005505.1, on the reverse strand, counting down.
ATTTAATATGTTTCCTGAGAAAGAAGTCAAATGGAATGTATGTATTATGTCGCTCTGTGAGCATAGGAGAAGATAATTGATTATGTGTTTTAATGTAGGTTTGTTTCTTTGTGTGTGCTTGATAGTGATATCCTATTTATAACCTGTTAATCATCCTTACAGAGGATGATTAACAGGTTTTACCAGGCGATGGTGGTAAGTTTGTTTGATTGTGCGTTTGTCATATGCTTTATGGTCAATTTAATCTTTTTCCACAATAGATATGACATTTCACGGTGTGTATAATATGTAAAAACATGGATACGCAGTCCTTGCGAATATTGATGTAGATGTCTGTACTTGTTGTACTGAGGGGAGTTTTTTTTTTTTTTAGGCATTTAGCTCTTGTGAGCACCCACCGCAGAAGCTATGTGGGCACCTATGCTCATACCTACCTCTCACTGCTGGCTCACTGACAATCCTGCCATGAGGAGGTGGAAATAAAATGGCACAATATCTCAAAAGTATGAATAGAATTTATTATTGGGTTCTGTTAAAATAGCTGATATTCTTGTTTTTTGTCATTGGCAGACAGACTTCAAAACACCAAGATTTGATGCACAAACTGACTGAGAGTGGACGGGTGTCTGTCCTTGTTGGGAAATCGATCTCAGATTCTGAAATCATTATTTCAGTCACCATCTGGAGAACCATTTCTGGAGAAATTTAATCTCAATTAGCCATTTCTGTACTGGTTTTCAAATTTGAATCATTGTGAAATTTACATAAAAATGCCTGAATGGAAGCCAGACGATCTCACTCTCTCCATCCTTCTTTCCCTACTTCCACTCTCTCACTCTCTCTCTCTACTGTATGAAGGAGGGATGATCACTCCCTGTCACATCTGTTGGCACGTTGCCATCAAATCTTGACAGGAAAATAACACTATTCAGGGAAAATAATACACTCGTTCTGCCGTCTGCACTCCCAGACACACGCCGCACTGTGTATGTGAGTGTGTATGTGCATGTGTGCTTCTAAAAGCCCTCATCACTTCTGTCAACCTGAGTACAAAGGATCACTTTATATGATTAGTATGCATCTCTGAAAAACATATTGAACAAAAAGCCCTGCCCCAAATGCTGCTCCACGCCAATTAATGGATTAAGAAATTATTTTGAGGTAAGGCCTGCTGTGAGAAAATGATACATGGCTGGAGAAGCATTTCTGTCGAGGTTGTTGCCAGCTAGAAGGCCAGAATGCATTAGGATCTGACAAAAGCAACATACAAAACCAGAAACAGTTTATATTTCCATTGAGTGATAAGGCCTATTAGAACCCTGTCTGCCCACCTCAATTAGAAAACACAGAGAATGAGGAAAAAATTTATGATTTATTACAAAAGCTGATATATGATAATTAGTCTATTAGAAAGTCTTTGGCGAACAGATTCTTCGTGGAGATTGAGATTGAAGGGTTTCTCCCATGAGCGGCGGCAGAGAATATCCCCCCTTTTGACCCTGGATACTGGTGGTGGTGGCTGATGACTCTGCTGAGGCTGATGAATGTTGAGGAAGATGACTCTGCTAGGATTAAGCAGAGATGGGGATGCAGGTGGGCGTGCAGGTGTGACAGTGAATGAAGCAGTTACGGAGACGGAGCATGTGCGAAAGGTTATGATAATAGTGGTATCTGTGGATAATCTTTCTGACTGAATTTCCGATAGTTCTCCATTCCTCCAAGTAACTTTCTCATAAAGAAATTGATATAAAACCCTCTCTGGCAACCGTAACTCATTTAGGGCTGAAATGATTTCTCAAATAATTTGAGTAACTAGATTACTTAAAATCCTAGAGGCCAATAATTTGCCTCGAGGAATTTTTAAATCAAGTAATGGAGTGTAAAATGAAACAATCATACAGCTTACATGTTAAATCTTAGTCTTCTAAGTCCAATATATATATATGTGAGTGTTTGTGTGTGTGTGTGTGTGTGTGTGTGTGTGTGTGTGTGTGTGTGTGTGTGTGTGTGTGTGTGTGTGTGTGTGTGTGTGTGTGTGTGTGTGTGAGTGTG